>BQNB010019668.1:10275-66525 GCA_026074375.1 Tanacetum coccineum | reverse complement strand
ACAAAGCTGAAGATATTGGAAAAAAAGAAAAAAAATAGATTCGCATATGAAAAACTTGTTGGTATTTGCACTTCATCCTCTTTCATAATACACGACAACACTCAAAATAGTTCCAACCTGCCTTAAATTAACACCCATGAATAAAATTACGAACTAAAAAAAAGTCTTATCCATTTGATTACTTCAACCGTTTTTTGTAGTTCATGAATCCCATTCAAAATAGCTTAGACCTGCTATTAAACACAAACCTATAAACAAAAGTGCAAATTTTTTATTAAAAAAAATTACCTACGTGTTTTTTTGTTGGTTTTAAGGTATCTTCTATGCTCATCTTGATAATATGTTACAGGTGTTAGCCATGCAAGACACCTCAACACTAACCATTACAATTAATTTGACGCAGACACCTCACAACCCACTAACCATTTTTTAATCCTAAAATCTGTCGGCTCCAATCGGCGCGGCTTGTCTTGTGAACAGTTCGGCTTGAATCGTGGCTCCTCAGTACTTCTAAGCTGATCCCCTCCCTCAAGCCGGCTCAATCAATCAACGACGGCTACGCTATAGTACCGACTCTTAAAAAAAACTTAGATAAATGTTATATAGTATAAGATGGTGTTTATTTCAAATATATATGACACTATGAAATTTACGTGAGTATTTATATCATTTGAATTTTTAGATTGAATATATATGGAATTAACCCATTTTTTAAAATAACAAATCACATGTGATTTTTTTGGCCAGAAATTTCAACACTAAAAAGCGTCAAAAATATATCAAAGTGCCGGTCTGTTGAAAGATAAAAATATTCTCGTCGCGATGGTGCATTTTTCTTAGCTTGACGATTTACCATTTGCAAGATATATTGCTTAAAAAAGGTGAAAAATAGGTTTTCTTTTATTTGATAAAAAAATTGATGGCTAAGATTCACCTATTTGATCTTTAAAAAAAGGTGGTGTATGTTGATCTCACATCTATTATTATATCCTTAAATCAATTTGTTGAGTTGTTGAATTGGTTTTGTCTTTATCTAGTGAAGCTTTTTAAGACGATGAGCGGTGAAAATTGAACATTTTGATTTTTAGTAATTGTTTGGCAAAATAGCGGTGAGTTATGGCTATTTTTTAGGAAATTTAATTCTTCAATACTTGTTTAAGAAGCTATCACAAAAAAAGAGGAGTTAAGACAGTTTAGTTTGTGTTTCTATGTTATTTTGTTATGGATATATCATAGTTATTTGCTATGGATACATCAGTAGATGCATATATCGCAGTTATTTTGCCACAATTGAAAGTTGAATATAACCATGTCGTTGTCTTATAGGTAAATAACACTCGGCCATTTTAAACATATAAACATGTTCTATTTTACACATTTATAATTACATCTATATATGTTACCAAACGTTTTCATTTAAGAAAAAACACTACTCGCAGTTAATGTTCAAGGCTACTGCTCATAACTATTGATCATCATTATTGCTAATTGCTACCGCTACTTTTCAGAAACACACCCTATAGACATATATATATATATATATATATATATATATATATAACAAAAAATATATAAATATATATATAGGGTATGGTTATTATAAAAAAAGAGAGAATGCAAAAATGGTCCTAGGGTTATGGCCAAATTGCACTTTTTTTGGTCCGTCTGAGTTTCGAAATTTGCAAAAAAAACGACCGTGTGACGAAGGTTTTGGTTCACTTTTGTTTTGGTCGAACAAAAATGACTGAAATACCCTCGTCTTCTTGTTTCGTTTTCTTTTTCTTTTAATTTTTATTTTCTTTTTAATTGTTTTTCTCAATGTAAATTCAAAAACCTTATTAAAAACCTATCACCCAACACACAAACACAGATTTGGGGGTTTTCCATACTGTTGACTAGATCTAAGAATATTGAATCCAAAAAGAAAAGTTTATTAAAAACCCAGATCTACTCCTATTATAATGACTACACAAACACTAAACATATCCTTACACAAAAACTTGCATCAAATCTTCAAACCGAATAGCAAACACAAACAATAACCTCAACCACTACTTCAAAAATACACGGCTCAAATTTTCTTTGTACTCTCTATAAAAAACGTAGCTTCCACAACTGTCCACATTCCTCAATAATCTTTTCTTTCCCAATATTCTATTAACACTTACATACCCCGTTTACTCCTCTCTGTTCATTATATTTTTATGAATCAGTGAGGGAGTTAAAAAAGAAAAATGACATGAATTGGAATACACACTTCAATAATTTCAAAATTAAATGTTGATAAAAACCAAAAGGGTGGTTTTACATTTTCTTAATCTTTTTTGAAAACCCAAGTTGATGTTAATCGTACCAAACGAGGAAGATGGCGGCGTGGATGTGGTCGGGTGAGGAAGATGGCTCGGTAGCAGCGGTAGGTGGTCGGCGATGGGGATGACACTTGGCAGCGGTGATAGGGGTTAGGGATTGGGTTTGATTTAAGGATCATGATGATTGTGGTGGTGGTTTGATAAATAATGAATTTTGATTCAAAAATTGAATATTCTACTTTGATTTTTGTGTGTGATGAAGTTAAAATTATGAGTTTGAAAATGGATATAAACAAGTGTTTTGTAGTGTGAAATTGTTAAAGAGATTTGAAAGTTGTTGAAGATAGATTATTTGGCTTAGAGAACTGGGTTTTTGGAAAAAGTGATAATGAGTTCGAATATTAATTAAAAGAAAATAAATATTATAAGAAAAAAGAAAGGAGGAAGAAGACGAAGGTACATCAGTCATTTTAGTTCGACCAAGGACCAAAAGTGGAACCAAACATTCGTCACACGGACGCTTTTTGCAATTTAAAACTCGACGGACCAAACATGCAATTTGGCCAAATCACAAGGGCCATTTTTGCAATTCTCTCTAAAAAGAATGTTATAATAAAAAGGGTAAGAAGGAATCTCAACCATTGGATCAGATTTTGCAAGATCAAAAAGGGAGGTGGCAAATTTGTAAATACTTGAAATAATAGGGGCAATTGTATAACATTGTATGTAACAAATCATAACCTGAGATAACAAAACGGTACCGTTTCTTATTTGATTCATTTTCTCCAAAAAAATTACACCCTTTCTCTCTCTAAAAACTAACACATATCTACTTCTATCATAAACCCTAAAACTTCATCCCTAAAATCTAATCACCATTTGATTACTCATCAAAGATGTAACCAACTTCATCAATGATGATTACTACATCGATCTGTTAGGGTTTGAATCTCCATTCGAGAACCTTCTTGCACCAACCATGGTGAAGACGAACCTACCAAATCTTACAAGGCCTTGTAAGTTGTATATGATCTTTATTTTTATTACTACATCGATTTGTTAATTTATTTTACTAAAATCGTGTTTTTGTTTAATTATGATGCAATGGATTTTCTTTTTGAACTTAAATGGAGTACGCTTCAATATATGATTGATTTAGGTTAATCGTATGTTTCATTATGTCGCGTTATGTGCCGAAATGTGTGTGTATGGTTGATTGTATGTTTGATGCAATTGAACTTGTATTCTGATGCAATAGGTGTTTAATTGTCATGTATAACGATGAATTAGGTAAAGTGTAGTTCGCGTTATGTGCGTAAATGTATTTGTATGGTTGATTGTATGCCTGATGCACTTGATTTTGAACTATAATGCAGTAGGTGCTTAGTTTTCTCATATAAGGATAAATTAGGCTAAGCGTAGGTTGAATTGTGTGTGTAAATATGTTTGTATGCTTTGTTGTATGTGCAATGCACTTGATTTTTAGCTGTGATGCAGTGGGTACTCAGTTATTGCATATAATGATAAATTGTTATGTAGAAGGCTGAAATAAGCTATGTATAGGTTGTATTTTGTGCAAAAATGTGTTTGTACGCTCAATTGTATGAACGATGCACCTTGTTTTGGACTGTGATGCACTAACTACTTAATTGATGTGTATAGCTGAAGTAGGATACGTATAGGTTGTATAGGTTGTGAAATGCACTTGATTTTAAATTATGATGCAGTAGGTTCTTAAGGTGTGCTTGGTTCAATTAAAGGGATGGGAAAAGGAAATGCAAAGGGTTTGTTAAGGAATGCAATGGGATATTTACATTATATTAGTGTTGCTTGGTTTAAATGTAAAGGTTAGTGTTTATTTGGTGGTTACAAATATATAGATGAATTTTAAAAAAGAAAAAAAAGTTTTGCTAGAAAAAAAGAGTTATGGGTGGTTAAGTTGGTGGTTACATAGGTAATCAATACCATACCCCTCAATTTGTAGTGCAATGGGTCATTACCTAGTTTTGGGTAATGCTTCATTCCTTTATACTAAACCAACCATATCTAATGATTGTCTTTCCTATTCCTCACCCCTAATCCCCTCAACCAAGCATGCCCTTAGCAGGTTTCACTTGATTTTGAACTACATCAGTGTGTTATGATTCAATTGCATCACAAAGTATAAAGTACTACTGCATCACAATGTTGTTCTACTGCATCACAATGTGCGAAAATCTATTTGTATGCTCTATTGTATGAAAGATGCACATGGTTTTGGAATGTCATGCAATAGTGGCTTACTTGTAGCGTATGCGGTTTGGTTAGGTTACATGTAGGTTTTGCTAGTTTTGGTTTACTAAAATCTTATTTTTTTAATCGATTTAAGTTTGTTATTTTAAATATGATGTAGTAGGATATCAAATACGTTAAAGAGTATGTGTATGTGTATGTTTGTGATCGATGCACTTGGTTTTAAACTGTGATGCAATAGGTGCTTTGTTTTCGCGTATATGGCTAATTTAGGATACTTTTATGTTTTATTATATGTGAAAATGTGTTTGTCTGCTTGGTTGTATCTACAATGCACTTGATTTTAAAATGTGATACAGTAGGTACTCAATTGTTGCTTCTATTAAAGAATTAGATTACGTGTAGGTGACATTATCTTTCAAAATGTGTTGTCTTGGTTAGTTGTATGAATGATGCAATTGATTATGAAATGTGATGAAGAAGGTTCTCAGTAGTCCTGTATAAGGATGAATTAGGCTAATCGTAGGTTGCGTTGTGTGCAAAAATGTCTTCGTATGTTTGGTAGTTTGTCTGTTGCACTTAATTTCACTTAATTTCGAACTGTGATGCAGTTGATGTAAAGAAGTGATTCAATAAATGTTTTATAATTCATTTTGTTTGATCATGTTATAGGTAAATGATGAAGACAAAAATAGCAGACTAAGATATGGTGAATTTGCAGTTGATCTGGTATTTTTGAGGCATATGAAAACTTACTAGCGTTGTGATATTTTTTACGAAGAGTTAAAGAAAGAAGGCGTGGGTCATTACTGATATTTTCGACTATCTAAACTGTTAAACATAAGATTCACATAACAAGAGACATGATCCGGAGGTCGGGGAGGATTGAACAAATGTTTAGCCATATTATTTAAACCACACAAAACCCCCCAAAAACAACCAAAAAACCCCCACGAACCACCCTCCCGCCTGACCTCCGTCGATAAGTGTGTGTAAAGGTCCAACCATCACAAAACACCACAACCCCAGTAAACCCCACACTCAACCCCACCCCCGCGCCTGCACTTGTCTGACAGGGCGTAAAGAACCACATTTTCAGCCCACTAAAATCGTTAGAGTAGAAAACGGGCAGCAGATTGTAATTCCAACTCAAGCGCGCACAAAAACACCCATAACCTTATATTACAAGAAAAATGAATTCCTCAAAACTCTATCATAATCCTATTCCTCCAATAAACCTGTATCCTCTCACGGGCCCTTTCCTCAACCTTCCTCTACACAAACGAACCCCTCCATGGAAGTATGAGGGGATATATAAAAGCCGCGGGACAAAAAAAAAAAAAATACAAAAAAAAACCAAAAACAAAATAGCCCAAATATAGCCCGGGAAATAGCCCCTAAGCCTATTAGAAGCCCGGGAATTAAATATATATAGCCCCGCCGGACAACAAAAAAAACGATCTACTAACTATACTTGAAACTTGTCATATTTTTTTTATTCCATTGGCGTAGTGATGTCCGACGAAATGTAAACAGAATGTAAATTTCGTATTTAGATTAGGTGTAGGCCACATAATTTAAAAGGCTAACAACAAAAAAGAAAACCACAACCAGAAAGTCCTTCTTTCATTTTCCCCCAAAATGTAAAGCAAAAAACGTAATTTACCTAATTACCACAAAGAAACTAACAGTAACAAATACAACAAAAAAAAAAGACATCTCAAAGGCACTTCCAAAGCTAAGGATGGACATCTTGTTAGACTTCTATGTTTGATACTAATGTGTACATTTCTCCAGCTTTGTACACCATCCAACACAATTCCAGCTTGGATCGTGTATCAAACTTTCTGAGGTCTGCTTCTGTCTGTTTTTTTTATTCCTGCTTTTGGAAATCTTCCATGGAGGGCTATTTTGACTCTTTTTCTGTGGAACCAATTGTCAGTATCATGAGTTTGATTAAACTGATCCCCTTTCCTTTAAAAACTTTTTTAAACTTAAACAACTTCCTTCATTTAACTATTTAACTTCCAAAGGATAGATTAAACTTTTACCATAAACCCTATACCTCCCTCAAGCCAATAAAACTTACCTACCCCCTAAATCATAAGCATCAAAGTCAATGATGCATGTCTTTAAAATAAAAAAAAAGCTTTCCCTTACAAACAAACAACCCACGACAAAAAAACCAAATTCACTTATTTTTATTTGTCATTTATCATTATTTTTGTACTCTTACTGATTTATTTTTTTTTTGGCGAAGGTTTTTCTCCTTCTTCTTCTTCTTTCTACTGCAACCGAACCCCCCCCCCAACCCCCCCCCCCCTTTCCCCCCAACAAACAGCTTCCCCCCCCCACCACATTCTCTGAAGCAACACAGCATTCCCCCCAAACCAACAAAAAATACCGGTATCTTGAGGCCGAATTATTGAGACCATATTGATGTAGATAGACCAGAACTTCACAAACATAGTCCATTTACAAGTGCACCATTCCGGAAAATGTAGAAGAAACAAACAGTCAAAAACCATAACCAACTAATACATTATACTACTGCTTCTATACTGTAATCATCGGAAATCCTTGACATTCGGTCTTGGGGTGAATATCTGTTTTGGAGGGGGAATCAAGCAAAGAGATCGTAAGCAAAAAACAAATCTAATCTTTCATCTCTCTCTTCTCAGAAAACAAAAATCGCAATTTAGCAGAAAACTTCACAAATATAAGAAAACTTAAACTTCACCTGAACTGAGCCAAAAACTACCATACTAATTGAAGTATTATAAACCTATTAAACTAATAAACTAATTCCTTTTTATTCCCCTAATTCTCACTAATGCCCCCCCAATTATTCCCATGTAAATTAATTTTTCCATTCCCTAATTCCTATTTTTACCTACCCGATTCCCCGCACCCCCCCCCTGGAGAGTTGACCAGCTTAATAACATCAAGTATCAAAAGTCACACACCCCTAACCCAAAGAAAACGATCACCCAACAACAAAAACCAACAAAACACAAACAACAGGTATTTCTCTCGTCCCATTCCCCCATGAAGTGGTTTCGTAAAAAACCTCTCTTATGACTCGAAAAGCATCATTTTGCCGGTGTACGCCCATCGGGGTCCCACTAGAAACAGCCCAATCTCCCACGGAACCAAAAGAAGTTTCTTTACATTTCTTGTCATAAAAGCAACAATCTTGAAAAAGTTATGAGAAAAAGATTACTTTGAACGTACTTTGAATATTATTTTTTTTGGCTGAGATGCTGTAGAAGTAATCAGTGACAGGTTCAATAGCTTTAAAAAAAATATCCCAGTAAGAGTACTGAACACTGAATCTCCCCCTTATACCTCTCTTCTTGGCCAACATAACAACCTCGTATTCTGTCGGACTAAATGCTCGTGACCACTATGGTGAAGTAAACCACGAAATATACAAACTTGAAAAGAAAGTAGAATCCCCAAATATGTAACTAAAGCATGCAGCACTGATGTTGATTAAAGAATGGTGCATAAAGAAAATCCTCAAGTACCCTATACACTCAACTAAGAGCCATAATAAGTACAACACCTCTGAGACAATCCACATCGCATCTGCTGTGTGACACTGAGCACTTACAAGTAACTCTTAAAGTGATAGCTATAAACCCGTGATGTACTACAAGTAACTCCTACACGTATAACTAGATAATCCAAGTACAATCATAACTATATACGATCAAGCAAAGACATCAAATGATTGAATGGGTTTGAAAGAAAAGGGGTATGTCAAGTAGAAAGTAAGTCTCGAGATGGAATTAAGTTAGAAACGCCTTTAATGAAACCCACTTCAAACTCAAATAAGATACCAAATACTCTCCGTGATCACTTGACATTGAATCCAATATCTTTAGAGGCCGTTTTTGCAATTTTAAGTGAATATTATTCGATCATCTTTAGTGTTATGTATCATGTTTGTTGTGTTGTTGTTCAAGAATGTTGTTAAACTAGGACAAATGTTATTTTTGAATTGTCGTCAACGAGAAAACTTTGTCTAGTCCAACTTGACGTGAAAACGTTGTTACAATTCGGTTCAATCATCATATCCGTGCTAATCCAATAGCAACAACCCAAAATAATAAAAAAACATAACCCAACACCTTGTACATGGCCCATACTTTACTGTTGGAAACGGGGTAAATTAAAAGGGTGCTTTATTTTTCTTATTGGTTTAGGCTCAAACTCTTCTATGATTCTTCACAGTAACCATATGGAAATATGCAGCTTTAAGAAATGTTTGGCCAGTAACCATATGGAAATATGCAGCTTTAAGAAATGTTTGGCTATGTCTGTATTATCTCTGTACTATTATTTTTGAGTTCAATGCAATATTTTGACCATTAAAAAAATGATTTTCAGCTTTGTGAATTCTTGCTTTATTTCATGTTGCCCCCGCCGCAACGCGCGGGTTAAATTCCGACTCGTTTTACTCATAAGTCACAACCTAATATTCACCCCTCAAACATCACGCCTACCACATATTCTCAGATTCATCTCTTTCAATTCAACCGCTTCATCATTTAAGATCTAGATCAAACTTACGCACCAAACACTTACAAATCAAACCTTCTTACACCATAGATAACACATCGTTTGCCATCCAAGTACTTGTATTGTTTTTGTTCGTAACTAATCTACCCTTCATATTCAAGTCAAGACGAACTCAAGATAGACAAAGCTTCAAGATCAATAAAGGTCTCGGGTAAGGTGTTTGTTAAATTATTTTCTGTTGAGATTGATGATGATGTTGTGTTTAGTCTAAGAAAGATTAATGACAAATAAACACAATCTGAGATCATGGTTTAATTTAGTTCGAGTATTGATGTTGATTTAGATGGAAGAGGATGGTGGTTGAAATTATTGTGACGATGGGAATAGGTTAGATCGAGTCGGATTTGATTGTGATGTTGTAATTGATGTTGGCAGTGATGATGATATTGTTGATTTGGTTTAATCATGTTTGACTGTTGTATCTTATTTCTGAATGGACTCATTAGAGTTGACCGGGTCAACTCGGTAATAACCGAGTTGACTCGGTTTGGTTTGGCTGTGGGTAGCAAAATGCAACCAAGTTTATATTTGGGCAGCGTTTTGTTTGTATATGGCATAGATAATTTTGTCTTCATTGTACCTGATCAAAACGCAACGCCAAATCGCAACCAACCAAAACGCAGTGACAAATCGCAGTCCATTAAGACAAAATGCAGGGGTACTTTTCCCCAAAAACCGGATCTGGTTTTGACTTTTTGGTCAAAACGCAACCAAGAAAAGTATGAGCCCAAATCTGCTTTAAGCTGTTGTTAGGATTTATGTTTTAGTAAGTTAGTACCGACAGTACAAATAGTTAGTAATGTTAGTTATAGTTAGTACCGACAGTACAAAATGTAAGTACTGATCGATTAGTTAGTACCGTTAGTTAGAAAATAGTTAGTACCGTTTATGAGATGAACATGAGATATCTTAGGAGAAGATAAGTATGCATTTTGTAAGCCTGTTCTGTTAGGGTTTATCCTTAGTTTATAAAAGGATCCCCTTGGGCATAGTTAGATATAGGACCTCAAGATATCTCATAGAAAAATCATATCACAAATACTTAGTAATCTGTAATTGTTCAAAACAGATTAATAGAAGTTATTATTAGTTTTCATTATTGTTTTTCTTAGTACTTGTGTTGAGATTCCGCATCAACATAGTGTATTCATAATCAGTGTTTCTTTATAGTCGGTTGTATTTATACAGTTTGACTATCATCCTTCATAGGCTACAAAAATCTATTCATTTAGGGACTCTCAAGTGGTATCAGAGCCTGTGAGAAACTCTGAATAAGAAAAATAATCAAATCAAACTCTCATCTTTCAAAACTAAAAATGATGCCATCAACATCACAAGAAGAAATTCCACCACCACCACCAGCTCCACCATCATCACAAACACCAATCCAACAAACTCCTCATACAGTCTCAACCATCAAGCTGCCTATTCTCAAAAAGGGAGAATATGATATCTGGGCTATGAAGATGGAGCACTATTTGGCCCATACAGATTATCCAATTTGGGAGGTTATACAAAATGGGAATGGTCCTGTTTCAATCACTACAGATACATCAGGACAAATTAAGGTTTTGCCTCCTAGAACTGCTGAAGAGATTGTAGCCAGAGAAAGAGAGAGAAAAGCAAGGACCACCTTGCTTATGGCCCTACCAGAAGATCATCTTGCTAAGTTCCATAAGATGACAGATGCAAAAGAAATGTGGGATGCCATAAAATCTAGGTTTGGTGGAAATGACGAATCCAAGAAGATGCAAAAGTATATCTTGAAGCAACAATTTGAAGGATTCTCTGTATCCAACACAGAAGGGCTTCACAAAGGTTATGACAGGTTCCAAAGTCTTCTAAGTCAGCTAGAGATTCATGGAGCAGGTGTATCTACTGAGGATGCTAATAAAAAATTCCTAAGATCTCTACCTTCTGCCTGGTCACAAGTCTCTCTAATAATGAGAACTAAACCAGGGGTGGACACTCTTAGTTTTGATGATTTGTACAATAATTTAAGAGTCTTTGAGAGTGATATAAAAGGCTCTACTGCATCATCATCCTCAAGCCCACAAAATGTAGCTTTTGTCTCAGAGAACACAAACAGTACTAATGAAGTTAGTACCGCTTATTGTGTTCCCAATCTTTCTGGTCAAAACACTAAGTATGAACAAACTTCATCATACTCACTTCTTGCTAATCAATCTAGCTGCCCTCAACTGGATCATGAGGACTTGGAACAGATTGATGAATATGACCTTGAAGAAATGGACTTGAAGTGGCAAGTGGCCATGATCTCAATGAGAATGAAAAAGTTTTACAAGAAGACTGGTAGAAAGCTACAATTTGATGCAAAAGAGGCTGTTGGCTTTGATAAAACCAAAGTGGAATGCTACAATTGCCACAAAACAGGTCACTTTGCTAGAGAGTGTAGATTCAAGGGAACTCAAGATAACAGGAGGAGGGATGCATGGAATTCTGGAAACAAGGATGGGAGTAGAACTGGACAAAAGGAGGATTCTAAGGCATTGGTGACAGTTGATGGAGAAGGTGTGGATTGGACAAATCATTCAGAAGATGAAGATTATGCTTTGATGGCTTGCAACAGCTCAGACTCAGACACAGAGGTAATTTCTTGTTCAAATAAGTGTAAAGAGTCTTATGCTAATCTTAAAAAACTGTATGATGCTCAGAGAGAACAACTTAATGATGCCTAGCATAGGAAATAAAGGATATGATGCAAGCATAGAAATAAAGGCATATTCTCAAGGTCTTAAGAAAGTTGAAGCACAGTTAGTTGTTCATCAACAAGGACAGCTTTGGTATGAACATAAGATAAAGTTTATGAAAATAGATTTAGATGATAAAACAGATGTTCTCACAGACCATAGGAAATTATTAGCAGAAGCTCAAAAAGGCACAATTCCTCTAAGAATCTTGGTAAACTTCTAAATTCTCAGATGAGTGCCTATGATAAATTTGGGCTTGGGTATGGGGATCATAGATATAATGGCATTTTGAGTTATGAAAATGAAGTTTTACAAAGTGTGTTTAAGAGTAAGGAAAGTGATTTTGAAAATCAACCTATGAATGATAGGTTTACAAAAGGAATGCATGCAGTACCCCCACCCATGACAAGGAATTATATGCCCACTGGACCTGAAATGGAAATAGATTACTCTCAGTTTACATATGGTCCAAAACAGACTCAACCTAGTGAATCTGAATCTCAATCAAGTGAATGTGATACCTGTGAATCTAAAACTAGTACAGAACCCTCTGAATTAGTGTCTGAACCAGTTGTCATTGAATCAAATGTAGAAAGTCAACCTAAGGTTTGGTCTAATGCTCCTATCATTGAGGAGTATGAGTCAGATAGTGAAGATGAGTGTGTAGATATACCAACAAAACAACAAGAAACACCTAGTTTTGCTAACCAGCAAGTAAAAACTCCTAGGGAAAATGTTAAAAGTCAAAACACACATAGTCAAAAACCTAAAGTTGATAAGAAAGTATTGGGGCATGGGTTTGCTGTAAGAGCATGTTTTGTATGTGGTAGTCTTAATCATTTGATTAGAGATTGTGATTTTCATGAGAAAAGGATGGCAAGAAAAGCTGACTTAAACAATGGTTGGAATAATGTGCATAGAGTGAATAAACAACATCAATTTGTTCCTTCAGCAGTACTAACTAGAACTGGTATAATTCCAGTTAGTACTGCTAGAACTAGCGGTACTAAAAGTTTTAGTACTGCTAGGCAAAGTGTTAACAGACAGACAGTACTAACCAATGCTGCCATGAAAGTTAATACTGTTAAGCCAATTGTGAATGGAGTTAGACCAGCAAATGTTTTTAATAAAACTCATTCATCATCCACAAGGCCTTTCAAAAAGACAACAGTACTTAGACCAAAATTTTCAAATCAAAAGTTTAATACTGCTAAGGTAAATGCAGTTAGTACTGTTGGGGGAAAAAGGGAAACTGCTGTTAAGCCCTCAGCAGGTTGTAATTGGAGACCACAAAGATACCATGGTGGATCCAAATACAATAGTGGATCCAGTCTTGGAAAATCTTATACTTTCAAAGATCCACTAGGCAGACTCAAGCCCAAACAGGCTTGGGTCCCTAAGAGAAACTGATCTCTTTTGTTTGATGTGCAGGATTATCCACATAGAGCTCTAAAGAATAAAGGAATTGTTGATAGTGGATGTTCCAGGCACATGACTGGGAACAAGGCCTACCTTGATGAATTTCAAGACTTTAATGGTGGCCCTGTTGCTTTTGGAGGTAGTAGAGGTTATATAACTGGTAAAGGTAAAATAAAAACTGGAAAGTTAGATTTTGAGGATGTGTGCTTTGTGAAAGAACTTCAGCATTTCAATCTCTTTTCTGTGTCACAAATATGTGACAAAAAGAACAAGGTTTTGTTTACTGACTCTGAATGTCTTGTTTTGTCTCCTGAATTTAAGTTACCTGATGAAAATCAAGTACTACTTAAAATCCCTAGACAAAACAACATGTACAGTTTCAATTTAGAGAACATTGTTCCTACAGGAGGATTGGCTTGTTTAATTGCAAAGGCCACAACTGATGAATCTAACAAATGGCATAGGAGGTTGGGTCATGTAAATTTCAAAAACTTAAATAAACTTGTGAAGGGAAACCTTGTCAGAGGTCTACCTTCAAAGATCTTTCAAAATGACCACACTTGTGTTGCTTGTCAGAAAGGAAAGCAACACAAGGCCTCATGTAAGGCCAAAACAGTAAGCACTATTAGTCACTCTTTACAACTTCTTCATATGGATTTGTTTGGACCTACATCTGTAAGGAGTTTGAATCATAAGACCTATTGCCTTGTAATCACTGATGATTTTAGCAGGTTTAGTTGGGTATTTTTCTTAAGAACTAAGGATGAAACTAGTGCAATCCTTAAGGATTTTATAAGACAAATAGAGAACCAATTGAATCAAAAGGTTAAGACCATTGTTAGGATTTATGTTTTAGTAAGTTAGCACCGACAGTACAAATAGTTAGTACTGTTAGTTATAATTAGTACTGACAATACAAAATGTAAGTACTGTTGGATTAGTTAGTACCGTTAGTTAGAAAATAGTTAGTACTGTTTATGAGATATGTTATGGATATTTAGGAAGAGATATGTGTATCTTTTAGCGAATTTTAAGTTGTGAGAGTTTATCCTTAGTAATAAAAGGAATTTATCTAAAAGCTTAGTTAGAGAGGTTCTCAAGATAATCTCATAACAATATCATATTCTCAAGTAGTTAGTAATCTGTAATAGTTGAAGCAGATTATAGAAGTTGTTATTTAGTTATACATTGTTTTTCTTAGTACTTGTGTTGAGATTTGATAAGTGCTAAATTGTATATATTAAATGCCCATGATTTCGCCAATAAAAGCCAAAAATATGCCAAAAGAAGGAAAAATGTGTGCTTTTGTGTCTTAATGTGCCAGGAACGGATATCAAAAGTACAAGGAGCGAGAAACAAGCCAAAACCGATCAAGATACGAAAGACAAGTACAAGTGAAGAACGAGGAAAGATATAAAGCCGGATCGAAGCGTAAGTCAAATTATCAAAAATCAGTCAAAGCTTGAATTATCAATTGTCAAGACCAATATTGACAAGTTGCAAAATTCAAGGGCTTATTTGGAAGTTTCTAAGTTCAAGGGACTAATCTTGCAAAAGATAAAAGTTGTTTTTAAAGAGGAAATAAAAGTTATCAAGTACAAGGGCCAGAAGTGTAAACATTGAAACTTACTTTTACACTACACTATGAAAAGAGAAACACAGGGTCTTGAAATGCAAATACCCCAAAGTTTCAAATGAGACGCGGGCAAACTTTTCCCCTAACCACTCTCTAACGAATTTTCCCGCCAAAAACCTAAATAAACCCAATCCTCTCCAAACTCTTTCCCGTTTCTCCCCACTCACTATACCTCGTATTTTACCCATCTCCACATCATCTTGTACACGTGGCGAGCTTCCATTGGTCCGAACACATCATCAATCATCATCAACGGCTTAAATGCAAGTTTAAAAAGATCAATGGCTAGGATTGATTGAAAGTTCTCATCTTCTTATCATTTTCTCTTATAAATAAAAGCTTATATTTTCAGTTTGAAAGTAGTTAGTTAGCGTGTGTTAATTTTTCAGTTTTCTTTGTAATTTTTCCTTTTTAAGCTCACGTGTACTGTTCATTCTTCATTAAAGCTTTTAAATCAATTGTACTTTGTGTTTCATATCTTGTATACTTCCTTTAAAAGCAATAAAACTAATTCATTTGTTTTTGTTTTCAAATTTTCAAGCAATAAGCTGTTTTGAATCAATAAGCTTGAAATAAGCTAATTGTAGCTTATTGAGTTTTCTCTTGTTCTAAAGTTGTTCTAATATCACTAAAAGCTTTTTAAAACTGTTTTTTGTCTATTAGTGTTCAAAATTGTTCAATTGAGTTCAATGTTGAAAGCTTATGGAGAATAAGCTCATTTAGCTTATTAAGCTTAAAGCTTAATGGTTTAGAGGCAAGGTGCCACATTAGGATTTTGTTTAGAGGTCACTCATTCAGAAAGAGTGACCTATAGTTCTGAGACTACAAATTTCAGGTTTTACTATTTCTATTTCATTTTAACATTCATTTAGCTTATTCATGTAGCTTATTTCTTAATCCTTTTTGTGTGCTTAAACCTGTTAAAAGTTTTTTTAGATAGTTTAGATATTCAACTATTTTTTAGTTGAATGTAGCTTGAATTCATTAAGTTCTCATTTAGCCTTTAAGATTCTGTCAAAGTTTAGAGAAGCTAGGTGAGTAACTAGCTTATTCCTTTTAATAAGCTGTAGCTTTTAGTGTTTAAATAGCTTAACTAGGTGAGTTTAAGTTTGAGTAGATATAAGCTTTAGGCAGTTTTAGTTTTAAAATAGATTTTAAGTAAAAATTTGATGGCTGCCTGACAGCCAGATCTTGATAATGAGGAAAGTCAATGCAAACTGCATTTTGATGGCTAATTTGCAGCAAGCATCGACATTGGGTACTCAGACTGACAAGCTCCTCGCTATGACTTCAGACGGATCAGCTGAGGTACACAACTATGATAACTGCTATGATAATGAGATATTTAATATGTTTACTCAAGAGGAGCAGTATACTGAGATACTCGAACCCATTCCTGAACCACACCAAGTACAACAGAATGACAATGTTATTTCTGATATCTCGAGTGTGGAACAAGAGGGGGGAACAGTAGATCAACATACTGCAACTGTTGAGGAAAACACTCTCTGCTTACTTTGAATCATTATATATTTAATTTGGCCCTTGAAGTTGAAAGGTCCAACTCGGTCAATCGGAAACTGAAAGAAACAAATGCTGATTTGACCCACTGAGGCTTGCCTAGATATAAAAATCAAGAAAAGTAGTTTTGAAATTAGTCAAGAAAAATTTGACAAACTTGAAAGGTGTTATCAAAAGTCTGTTTATCAAGAACAATGTCTTACTAAAAAAGCATAATGCTCTTCATCTTAAGTTCCGGTAAACAATAAACGACTCTGGAATGAGGAAGAATTTCAAATTTTAAGTAAACAGCTTTTCAACGGAATAACATCAAACTGTTTCTTCTCTTCTCGAGAAAAGAAAAAGTTGAAAAGTGATTTTCAAAATACGCGAAGACGAGCTTCTTGATAAACAAATTCAACTTGAGAATAAGATAAAGGAATTAGATAATATTTTGGTCAAAATGAGTCAATCGATTCAAATGATGCACATGCTTTCACCTAAGCCAGACTCGTTTTACCACACGAACATAAAATTGCCTTTGGTTATCAAAATCCTTTTTATTCAAGCAAGCTCAGTGTTAGGAAAACATCAATGTTTTGTCTGTTCGGCAAAGTGTTACTAGAAAAGCTATGAAATCCTCCTGTTGTGCACTGATTCGGAAGAGACACTCCAGCTTGTTTTTTTTACTCAAGAAAGTCGCAAAAAAATGAAACAATTGACAAAGAATAAAAACGTGGCAAACTATACAAAGGATTTATCATCACTTTCGGGGGTTTTTGTTTCTCAAACGGCCGAGTCACCAAGAAGAGGTGTACCTGTAAATACTTCAACAATGGGCCACTGTTTCAAAAATCGATTTCCATGCCAAATGAGAATTTTTGGATGACACTACTCTAAGTGTTGCACGAAAATTTTCTAAATGAGGTAAAAAGCCACCATTGTGACTCTTCAACGTTGTTGTCAAACATAGAATGGACTTTAGATACACACAGAATTGGTTGTCATTGTCATCAGGAGATTTCACAAAATTTTAAAAAGAAGAAAATTTTCCTCATCATCAACCAACGTGGATACTATACTTCAAACATTTTGGAAATACTATTTTTGAAAGAAGCAGCCAAATTGTTCGAGGACTTTAAATCTCTAGCAAAAGGAAGCTGATGAATACCTTGCTAAGCCACAAGACCATTGAATTGGAAATGAGCGTTCTCTTAGAGCAGTTGTCAGTCAAGACATTATGTCTATTGTGCAAAATCCATCGTTGTTGATTCATCCAAATCTACAAACTGAGCTTGACCGTCACGAAAGATCGTTATTGAAAATTGTATCATTTTAAAAGGAGAATGAATACGCTAAACTTTGGAATGACTGGCTACAAAAAGTGGGAAGAATGAATATGACACAAATTTTTCGTTACGATTTAAAGCTTTTTATGACATGACTAAACAAAAAATCGAACGGTTGCAAGCTCAGTTGGGAGATCTCAAGGGTAAGAGTTGTGATACTCAATGTGCATCAAATACCCTTGATCCTTTGTCTCAGAAACTTGAAAATGAGAATGTAGAATTAGAGTTTCAGGTTCGGAATTATGAAAAAGGAAATTGCTCACCTGTAGACCACATACCAAAAAACCTGTTGACTCTATTATGTGACAAGTTGCTCCAAACTAAATCAATAATTGTCTCTTTGCCAAAAAAATTACAAGATTACTGGATCTATGCAAAATGGCTAGCTAAGATCCAGTTATTTGATAATTTTCTGAACAGTGGACACCACCCAAAGGTACGGAGTTACGAATACTAAGTTGCAAATCAATCAACGACGAGGAAACGTCTTTGCAACCTGTAAGGATAAAAAACCTTGTTGTCTAGTCCAACCAAATCCCCCCCGACATTTCAATCTAAACATACAACATCATCAAAAAATCGGGTTCCTCAAAAGGTTGATGACTTGTGCGTATGGACTATGAAGTCGCACCCCAATGTTACTATTCCGCTGCCGTCCGATTTTGGGGGTGTGACAATGACCCGTTTTCTATTGAAAGAGTTGTAGTCATTGATTGAGTGTCAAATTGTCCGGATTGATTTTCAAACAACACTTTTACCACCGTGGTTAACACAAATAATTTTGAAGAATCAATTAAGAAAAATTATTTGGTTATCAAACAGGAAGACTTCTCTTCCGAATTAAGAAAAATGCACTGAAATGTACATTAATCCCAAGTTGCATGGATATAAAGTAATCCATGCCCAAGCAAAATTAATTACCCATTGTTAGGAACAGTTGTCTTTAGATGACAATCTTTCCTTCAAATGAGAACTGGGTTGCAATCTGAAGTAATTGCAAACCATTGTCATGAGCTCACAACTTTGAATGTTTTGTTATAGTAGCTCAAGACCGAAAAGACTTCTCTTTTCATTGCTAAGGATAAATGCACTGAAACGTGTATTTTCCTTTACGATAAGGCCCGGGTTATGCACAGAAATGTACATAAGCCATTTCTTCATCATCTGCTTCCCACTCATGAATCCTTAAGATTCTTCATTGATGAAAGGGTTATGAATGAGCTCGGTGGATTCTCCAGGTGGATATGTTCCTTAGTAGTATGCTTCAAGCTTTCATGTACCTTAGGGTAATTAGTAGCAAGGAAGACATCATGCATGTGCTCAGGGTTTGGTCCAGCAAGAGCCACATGACTTTGTTCAGAGTTTGATCCAACCTGGTATTCATCAAGTTCAATGGTTCATTCCTTCAGAGCCACTGTTTTTAGAAGCATCCTAACCTTGTTCGTCACCAACATTTAGAATTTCAGTATCAGTCTCACTGTTTACCTTTTCTGAATTACCACCAGATTCAGCATCTGCATGAGATAGAGTTTCACGAACCATCTTTGTGGATGTAGCATCAATCCATGGTACGTTGTTTCTTTGGCTTATGCAGTTCCAGAAGTGACTTTGCAGCTTGTACATCTGTAGCACTGCCTTTCCCCTTAACTTCAACTACTGGGAGTTTTCTGGTGGTCTATGGAGCAGGTTCACGAATAGCCACTCTGTTAACATGTGCTTGACCATATGCTTGAGAGACTTCCAAGCTCATTTGAGTACCTTGTTATAGATTGTACCCATAATCATCCATATGAGGTTCAGGAGCCGGTTGAACTTCATCTTCATCAACCAGTTTGAAGGAACTCTTCTCCTTGTGAATGTTATGTCCGTTTTACCAGCTGGAGGTGACTCGAATGGGTGAGCTGAGTCTGCAGGAGTGACATTTAAGGCCTTCCGAAGAAGATCAGCACTCAGAGTAAGCCAGTGCTCATCGACTTGAAAGCTATAAACCCCAGTCTTTGCATCATGATTCAGAGTATTCCAGAATAGCTGAATATAGATAGAAGGGACATTTGCTGATGTAGTGAATGCCCTAACAAAGTTTGTGTTCTGATGAATATCAACTAAAATGCGGAAGATAGGATTCTTTTGCAACTTCTGTAGATCCAAGAGAAGGTTTCCCTTTCGCCTGCTTTAGCCTATAAAGAGCCTTCTTTAAGACGATAAACATTGTGAGGATTATCTTGGTTTTCAAATCCTTCAGGCTGACTGACAAAGACTTCTTCTTAAAGATCACCATTCAAAAAAGCAGTTTTGACATCCATCTGGAAGATGATCATATTCTTGGTTGCAGCATTGGCAATGAATATTCTGATGGCCTCTATCCGTGCAAACTAAGCAAACGATCTTCAAAACAATCCCTTCCTCTGACGATATCCTTTGCAAATCTATCCGAGCTTTCGTTTTTATAGTACATCACAATATTCATCAAGATTTCACTTTGTTAGATCCACTTTGAGGACGCGATAACCATAACTAGATAGGCGAGGTACTAATTCCCATACTTCAAGTCGATCAAATTCGTGAATTTCATCTTGCATGGCTTGAAACCAGCAGTCTTCTATCATAGCCATTTTGAAGTTCTTGGGTTCGACTTTGGACAGTTCAGTATGGAAACAGCACCACAAAGCATCGGATGTTAACTGTTTTCTGGTAGATACAGGACGAGAGGGATTGTCAATGATGTTATCAATAGGATGATCTTTGGTCCATCTTCTGAGATGATCTCGTGGTTGATTAACTTGGATGGGTTTAGTTAAACTAACATCCCTTGATGTTGACTATGCAGAACTAGGTTCTCTTGCACTGGGTATACTAAGGGATTGAAGGTTAGGCTTGAGTAATTGGGTGTCTTCGATAGTTGGTCTAGCTGCAACACCTTGAGGAAAGACTAGAGGATACACTTGTGAGGATGACAGTGAATGACTTGTAGAAGGTGCATCTTGAGCAATCATTGTAGAAACAGATGTATTCGTAGAAACAATTGGCGCGTTAACAACAGTAGCCATAGGTACTGGTTCACTATCTGTAGATTGCTCAAAGTATCATTGAACATCGGTTGAATAAAATCTCCAGGATCTTTATTGTGTTGGAAATGTTTGTAGTTGCATGGACATGCGATGGGGCGAGCCCTGGATTGAGTTGTCCAGGGGTCATCATGATAGGCTCGGGTCCTGAATACTGATGCGTAAGGAGCAATTCATTCCTTCTAATTCGAGTTTTGAACGTTGAGTCCAGATATCCAAAGGTGATCTGTACCACCTGCATTTAAAAACAGTGAGAATTTGGAGTGTTTAGATTTTTGGATCCCCAATTTGGTTGGGGTCATGTTGGTTAGCTGACATAGTGTACATGTCATAAGAAGCCTAGTTAAAGGGCACAGTTCTCCTAAGGCAAATTTCTTTCCTGTGGGTCTCTATTGATAACCACAATTAAGTTTTCCTAAGGTGAATTTCTTTCCTGTGGGTCTCCATTGATAACCAACATTAGCAAATAGTTTACCGTGCTTCCAACCTGCTTGTCTTGTTCAATACTATTATCAGGACAGTTGCCTTTTGGACGCCAAACCTGCTTGGTCTTGTTCAAACTGTTATCAGACAGTTTGCCTTTTGGTTGCCAAATCTGCTTGGTCTTGTTCAAACTGTTATCAGACAGTTTGCCTTTTGGTTTCCAAATCTGCTTCCCTTTATTCAAGACAATTTTAACAGTGGGGGTAGCATTCATAGAATTCAAGATATTAAAAAACACATTCATGACTTGCAGAGTTTCTACATTTGTTACAAGTTTTTGCACACAGATTCGGGAATTTGAATTTATTACAACAGCTTAGAGTAATGCTAGATAGAATCAACCTGATTCACTTTTGTCCATACTGACTTATTTGTCCTAGGGTGGTCTTCTACTTTCTTCTTATTCTCAGTCTTAGCAGGCAGGATCCTATTTTTCTTTGTATTGCTTCTAGGCTTTGATCCGCTTGCTTCAGTGGAAGTGTTTACTCTTGTAGAAGGAATCACAGGGATATTAGTCTGTTGAACTTTCTGGTGCACTTCGTGTTTTTGTGTGTTGCTAGATGAAGTTC
Source organism: Tanacetum coccineum (assembly GCA_026074375.1). Lineage (NCBI taxonomy): Eukaryota > Viridiplantae > Streptophyta > Magnoliopsida > Asterales > Asteraceae > Tanacetum > Tanacetum coccineum. The sequence goes on along the minus strand of BQNB010019668.1, from coordinate 44,665 downwards.
TGTGTTTATCACTAATGTAACTTGCCTTTTTTTTCCTATAATCGGGGTAGAGGGAGCCTTGTTATCTCTTTCACTGAACTTTTTGGGCAAGTGCCATTCCACATTTCTAAACAATCCTGAGATAGCTTAGTGTATAGGCAAGCATAGTTAGTGCATTATCCAGTGGTTTAATACTCTAGTTCCTCTACAATTCTCCCTAACTGTTTCTACACTCTCCTTAAGATGGTGATATAGTTTAAATGAGCAATTCCTATTGTTTTAAGGGGTTGAGGGATGGGTTTAACTAATGGCATACATGCCTAGGCGCAAGACTTTTGGTTTGATTGAGCTTCTAGTTGGCAACTTTCAAATTGCCTTTAACTGAGCCTTATGATCCTCAATCTGTGTCAACAAGGAAGATGGGGGGGGTCTTTTGCATTAGTGCAGTGCGGGTGATCTTATAGACCTTAACCATTCCTTGTAATGCTGCTTAACCTTTTCTATTTTTGCTCTAAAACGTTCATTTTGTTCAAGAAGATCAGTGACATCGTTAGCATTATAAGCTCACAACTTCGGTCATTCACATTAGAGACTAGAACTTTCAAGTCTCTAATCACGTTGTCCTTTTCTTGAATGATGTCCAGATTCTAGATCTTAAAGATATGAGTTAAAATAAGGAGCTTCCTGTGATGCTTGTGATTTTTTTTTATCAAAACTTTCTTGAAGATGTTGATACTTTTATTGCCAAATTTAGGTATTCCTTTTTCAGTTTTGAAATATGGTTTGACATCATTACGAACTTTAGACATCTCAGCTTCAATATCTAGACAACGTGAATTATTCCACATCAAACACAGTTGATTCGACAAACCAATTAGCATCAAAATTCTCATTTTCAATGAGAAGGTTTTTCTTTACAATTTCAGCACATTGCTTGTCTCCGACATTCTGATCCACCTCATCTGACATTTGATCAAAAATTTCTTCCATTACTTTAACTTCTTTAAAGAGGGCCATTTGAACTCCTGCAAAGTGTTCTTTAAGAGTTTTGAAAAATGGAATAACTTCAGTGAGGTAACATCTTTTTGTTTGATCAAAACCTCTTTCCCTTCTGTAACACCTTTTAGGGTGATTCTCTTTTTGCAGGTTTGTCAAATTCTGTATAAAGTTGTGTGAGTTCATAAAGATTAATCTTCCTGACTTTTAGTTGGATGAACTCTGGGGACAAGCTTGACAGGAGTATTATGGTGGGTACATTGTCAAATGTGAAAGTGGTTTTGGAATGAAGGTCTCATCCTTTTCCTGTCATTATTATCTATGGACAAAATATTGTTCTGGGCGTCAGATTTCTTTGTAGAGCAAGGTTGAAGAAGGTTCTTTCTGCAGTTAATATTGGGGGGGGGGGGGCATTCCTAACTTTTTATTTTCCAACATTGAGGGCTTTTCATTTTCTCAAGCTTTCTTTTCTGGTATCTAAGCCATTTCACGAGTGTCCTTCTGAGTCATAACACACGGAAGGGCATGATTGACAAGGAATAATACATGACCATTATAGAGGCGGGTTGAACTTGCTTTGCATGGGTATAGCATAAGGGATTTTTGTAGCCTATCGCTACCTTGTCATTTTCATCATAAGACGATTTTGGTTTTCATATCATGACGAACCGTTGGTACAGATTGATCTTGTTTGTTAATCTATCTTCAACCTTTTTCTTGTAGCTTTTAATGTCTAAAATACTATTCAGGAATTTGTCATCTTTTTGTTTTAAAATCCTTTTTCAACATGATCGCTTCTTCCCTCATATCTCTATGATGGTTAAGAGTAGAACGAAGTTGCAATTGTGCAGATGAAGTTCGATTTTATAAGAAGTTTCTTTTTGATTTCAGTCAGAGATAATTTATTCTTTTTTGTTCATCAAATAATTCTTCTCTTCAGTTATTTCAAACTTACCCGTTGTACATTAACCCCGACCAGTTCCTTATATTCGCAAGTTCAGAAAGCAATGTGTCATTAACATATTTAAAACCTGCTTATTTGTTGACATTCTTTGGACACAATGTTCATGCATTTCATAAAGAATGATATCAATGCATCATTTCATACAGAAGATACATTACTTTGTACAACATGTTCTTCGTTGTCTTCCACATACTGATCATACGGATATATTACTATCACTCGTATAGTCAGCATCAGAGTCAACAACGTAGTTGTGTTGTACATCGCTTTGCATCTCGTGTACTTCATGATACTCATCCATATGATTTACAAAGGTATCATGATCTTGTACCTCAAACGGAGTATTCGAGTCATATGATGGCCCGGCTTCATCGTAGATTGGATCTTCAGATGAAAGATTTACCATGAACATGGTCTGTGTGGTTGATGCAAGCATAGAAATAAAGGCATATTCTCAAGGTCTTAAGAAAGTTGAAGCACAGTTAGTTGCTCATCAACAAGGACAACTTTGGTATGAACAAAAGATAAAGTTTATGAAAATAGATTTAGATGATAAAACAGATGTTCTCACATACCATAAGAAATTATTGGCAGAAGCTCAAAAAGAAAAAGAAGATTTAAAGGCTAAAGTAGAAAAATGGCATAATTCTTCTAAGAATCTTGGTAAACTGCTAAATACCCAAATGAGTGCTAATGATAAGTTTGGGCTTGGGTATGGGGATCACAGATATGATGGTATTTTGAGTTATGAAAATGAAGTATTGCAGAGTGTTTTTATGAATAAAGAGAGTGATTTAGAAAACCAACCTTTGAATGATAGGTTTGTAGAAGGAATGCATGTTGTACCCCCACCCATGACAGGGAATTATATGCCCACTGGACCTGAAATTGAAATAGATTACTCTCAGTTTACATATGGTCCAAAACAGACTCAACCTAGTGAATCTGAATCACAATCAAGTGAATTTGATACCTGTGAATCTAACATTAGTGCAGAACCATCTGAATTAGTGTCTGAACCAGTTGTCAATGAATCTAATGTAGAATGTCAACCTAAGGTCTGGTCTGATGCTCCTATCATTGAGGAGTATGAATCAGATAGTGAAGATGAGTGTGTGTCTATACCAATAAAACAACAAGAAACACCTAGTTTTGCTAACCAGCAAGTAAAAACTCCTAGGGAAAATGTTAAAAGTCAAAACACACATAGTCAAAAACCTAAAGTTGATAAGAAAGATTTGGGGCATGGGTTTGCTGTAAGAGCATGTTTTGTATGTGGTAGTCTTAATCATTTGATTAGAGATTGTGATTTTCATGAGAAGAGGATGGCAAGAAAAGCTGACTTAAACAATGGTTGGAATAATGTGCATAGAGTGAATAAACAAAATCAATTTGTTCCTTCAGCAGTACTAACTAGAACTGGTATAATTCCAGTTAGTACTGCTAGAACTAGCAGTACTAAAAATTTTAGTACTGCTAGGCAAAGTGTTAACAGACAGACAGTACTAACTAGTACTGCCATGAAAGTTAATACTGTTAAGCACATTGTGAATGGAGTTAGACCAGCAAATGTTTTTAATAAAACTCATTCATCATCCACAAGGCCTTTCAAAAAGACAACAGTACTTAGACCAACTTTTTCAAATCAAAAGCTTAATACTGCTAAGGTAAATGCAGTTAGTACTGTTGGGGGAAAAAGGGAAACTGCTGTTAAGTCCTCAGCAGGTTGTAATTGGAGACAACAAGGATATAACTGGCACAATTTCTCCAAATACAATAGTGGATCCAATCTAAGAAACTCTTATACTTTCAAAGATCCACTAGGCAGACTCAAGCCCAAACAGGCTTGGGTCCCTAAGAGAAACTGATCTCTTTTGTTTGATGTGCAGGATTATCCACATAGAGCTCTAAAGAATAAAGGAATTGTTGATAGTGGATGTTCCAGGCACATGACTGGGAACAAGGCCTACCTTGATGAATTTCAAGACTTTAATGGTGGCCCTGTTGCTTTTGGAGGTAGTAAAGGTTATATCACTGGTAAAGGTAAAATAAAAACTGGAAAGTTAGATTTTGAGGATGTGTGCTTTGTGAAAGAACTTCAGCATTTCAATCTCTTTTCTGTGTCACAAATATGTGACAAAAAGAACAAGGTTTTGTTTACTGACTCTGAATGTCTTGTTTTGTCTCCTGAATTTAAGTTACCTGATGAAAATCAAGTACTACTTAAAATCCCTAGACAAAACAACATGTACAGTTTCAATTTAGAAAACATTGTTCCTACAGGAGGATTGGCTTGTTTAATTGCAAAGGCCACAACTGATGAATCTAACAAATGGCATAGGAGGTTGGGTCATGTCAATTTCAAAAACTTAAATAAACTTGTGAAGGGAAACCTTGTCAGAGGTTTACCTTCAAAGATTTTTCAAAATGACCACACTTGTGTTGCTTGTCAGAAAGGAAAGCAACACAAGGCCTCCTGTAAGGCCAAGACAGTAAGCTCTATTAGCCACTCTTTACAACTCCTTCATATGGATTTGTTTGGACCTACATCTGTAAGGAGCTTGAATCATAAGACCTATTGCCTTGTAATCACTGATGATTTTAGCAGGTTTAGTTGGGTATTTTTCTTAAGAACTAAGGATGAAACTAGTGCAATCCTTAAGGACTTTATAAGACAGATAGAGAACCAATTGAATCAAAAGGTTAAGACCATTAGAAGTGATAATGGAACAGAATTTAAGAACAAGGAGGTTATTGAATTCTGTGGGATAAAAGGGATCAAGAGGGAATATAGTAATGCCAGAACTCCACAACAAAATGGAGTTGCTGAGAGAAAGAACAGGACCCTTATTGAGGCTGCAAGGACCATGCTTGCAGATTCATTTTTACCTAACACTTTTTGGGCTGAAGCAGTTAGTACTGCTTGTTATGTTCTAAATAGGGTATTAGTGACCAAGCCTCATAATAAGACACCTTATGAACTTTTAACTGGTAAGATACCAATTATAAGTTATATAAGACCTTTTGGGTGCCATGTGACCATCTTGAATACCATTGACCACCTTGGCAAGTTTGCTGGAAAATCAGATGAAGGGTTTTTAGTTGGGTATTCTCTACAAAGCAAGGCTTTTAGGGTATACAATTTAGAAACCAAAAGAGTTGAAGAAAACCTGCACATCACCTTCTTAGAGAACAAACCAAATGTTGCAGGAAAAGGACCAACTTGGCTTTTTGATCTTGATTATTTAACTGATTCTATGAATTATCATCCTGTTAGTTCAGAGAATCAAGCTAACCTACATGCAGGTCAAAAAGAAGCTAACCAAAATGCAGGTACAGAAGAGATTATTGATGTAGGGGATTCTGACAAAGAAGATGACTCTGCTCAAGACTGTTTTGTACTGCCAATATGGCCTTCTTATTCTTCAACAAATACTCCAGCATTAACAACAGATGATAAGAAGTCCTGTCCAAGAGAGGAAGAACAAGGTCTATATGTGAACCTTGAAAGACTTAAGAAGCAAGAAAAGGAAGCTTATGAGGAGCTGAAAGCCTCAGGAAGAAGTTTGAGACCTTGGTTATAAAAGAAGGAGCTGCTAAGCCTAGCAGTACTAACATTTTTAGTACTGTTAGCACACCAGCTAAAGCTAACAGTACTAACCCACTTAATACTGTTAGCATACCAGTTAGTACTGCCAGTCCATGATGAGGGACTGCACTCTTGGCTGATCCAACACATTCTTTAAAATATGATAAAAATCTACCTCCACTTGAGCATATCTATCAAAATTCCGACTGATGGTAATTTTCACAACTTCATCATAATATGAAGAGGGTTGCAGTGGCTGACTTCACAAACATGGAAACTGTTTGATAATAGTCCTATTCCCACGTCAAGGATTCACACCACTCATCCTAAATCACTATTCTAGGAGATTACCAAACTCAGCATTCAAACAAGAAGCAAAGGAAAATACAAGTCTAGAGCTCATGCTTTTGTTAGCTAAGTTACAAAAAGCAAAGAGAACTAACGCATAAGTACATTTCCATCAATTTTTATTTGCTTAGTTTCCTGTCTCAACATGAACCCAAGAAGTTTTCAGAAGCTCTTGAGATGAAAAGCTGGGTTTGATGTTATTGCAAGAAGAATTGTTGCTAGTTTTGATAAAAATACTGAAAGTTTGGGTCTTATAATTTTGCCTTTGGGAAGAAGCTATCGGATAGAAATGGGTCCTAATCGAAATAAAAAGTATGAAGGGGTGGGGGGGGGGGGGGGAGAGGAGTTGTTGTCAGAAATAAGCAAGGGTAGTTGCTCAGGGTCATATGCAAGAGGAAGGGAAATAGACTAGTGATGAGGTTTTTGATCCTTGGCAAACTTTAAGCCAGTAGGAATCTTTTTAGCCTTTGCCTCATTTATGGGCTTTATAGTCTATCAAATGGATGTTAAAAGTGCTTTCCTTTATGGGAAAATTGATGAAGAGGTTTATGTGTCTCAACCGCCAGGTTTTCAAGATCCTAAATATCCTAAGAAAGTATACAAGGTTGTAAAAGCTCTCTATGGGCTACATTAAGCTCGCCATGAGCCCGGTATGCTACTTATTAACATTACTTTCTTGTAGAAGAATGTAGACATAAGAGGAACAATTGACAAAACACTCTTCCTAAATGAAGGCAAACATGATATCATAACGTTGTTCCAAGTCTATGCGGATGATATCATCTTTGGTCAAACAAAGAAATCTGTGATTAAGAGTTTGAGCATTAATGAAGAGTCGATTTCAGATGAGTTTCAATGGGAGAGCTCACTTATCTTTCTTGGATTACAATCAACAGAGATGAAGATGTATCTTTATTAGTTATAGGGGGGGGATAAGATGTTTGCTAAAACCAAAGAAGTTTGACTTTGCAAATGTAAAGACTGCTATGTACACCAATTAGACTCAGAAGCCTTTAGTCAGGATGAGATGATGTGGATGTTCATCTTTATAGGTCCATGATTGGCTCTTTAATGTATCTGACTGCTTCTAGACCTGACATTATGTTTGCAGTCTGTGCTTGTTCTAGGTTTCAGGTCACTCCAAAGACTTCCCATCTAAGTGCTGTTAAAAGAATTTTTAGGTACCTAAAGGGCAAACCCAAACTGGGTCTTTGGTATCCTAGAGTGTCTTCATTTGACCTGGAATCCTACTCAGATAGTGATTATGCTGGAGCAAATCTTGACAGGAAATCCACAACAGGAGGTTGTCAATTTCTTGGCAGGAGACTCATTTCTTGGCAATGCAAGAAACAGACCATAGTGGCTACTTCTACTACAGAGGCAGAGTATGTTGCTGCTGCAAGCTGCTGTGGACAAGTTTTGTGGATTCAAAATCAAATGTTAGACTATGGGTTCAACTTCATGAACACAAAGATCTACATTGATAATGAAAGCACCATTTGCATTGTAAAGAATCCAGTATATCATTCCAAAACAAAGCACATTGCTATTAGGCACCATTTCATAAGAGATGCTTATGAAAAGAAACTCATTCAGGTGCTTAAAATCCACACTGATGACAATGTAGCTGATTTACTCACCAAGGCATTTGATGTTAGCAGGTTTCAGTTCTTGGTTGTTACTATTGGGATGATAAATCCATAAGCTGCATTGGTTAAAGGGAGGCAATATGCTGTGTTGTATAGTTTGTATAAAGAAACATGTTAACCATAGGTGATGCATTTCCAGAGGTTTGATAGAGTTTAGAGAGTCATTGAGAAGAGTTATTGATGGTACTGAAGCACTCCAGTTACCTACATTGTTCTTTCTTTGATTGGACAAAGTTAGTACCGCCAGTGCAAAGTTAGTACCGCTGGGCAAAGTTTGTACCGCTTTAGAGATGTTAAAGAAACATACTGCCAAGGGTACAAAGTGTAAATTGAAACGGTTTTCTTCAAATTAGGTCTCTTAAACCTATATAAACCCATCTCAATTGCGCAGTTCCTTACGCATTGTCTCTCTAAAACACATTCGCACTTACAAGCCCTAATATCTCTCTTAACGACGATCTCTCTCTCTCTCAAGTAAAATGGTTGTTCTTGATTCATGTCCGAAGCATAACATGATCGCATACTTGGAGAAGTCTGAAGGGAATGCAGAGTTTCAAGAGATCATTGATTTTCTCAAGCGAAGTTCCATTCATCATGCTCTCACTGTAAGTCCTATTGTATCTACTACATTTGTTGAACAGTTTTGGACATTTGCTAAGTCCAAAACAATCAACAATGTTAGGTACATTACTGCCAAAGTAGTTGGCAAGTTTGTGTCTATCTCTGAGACATCAATCAGAAGTGATCTTCTTTTTGATGATGCTGATGGGATAGACTCATTACCTAATCATGCTATATTTGATGCTATACAGCAAATGGGGTATGAGGGGGATTTAACAATGTTAAAATTTAATAAAGCTTTGTTTTCACCCCAATGGAGGTTTTTATTTCATACAATTAATCATTGTCTTAGTTCCAAAAGTACCTCTTGGGATCAAATTCCTACTAACATTGCCACTGCTGTCATATGTTTAACATCTAATCAGAAGTATAATTTTTCTAAATTAATTTTTGATGGTATGCTTAGACATTTAGATGCTAAGAAGAAGTTTGTAATGTACCCACGTTTTATTTCTATCTTTTTAGGTAAACAACTAGATAATGTGTCTGTACCTTTAGATCATTTTCCTGTAAATACTTTAACTAGTAAAGTCTTTTCTTTCATGGTTAAGAAGGGTAAACATTTCTCAGGGAAAGTCACCCCTTTGTTTGCTACTATGTTGGTACAACCAACTCAGGATGAGGGTGCTTCTTCAGAAAGACCATCTGAAGCACAACCTACACCCTCCCCTGCTCCCACTAGTGAAGTACCTCATGAGCCACAGACTGACTCATCTCCTGCTCAAACTAGTGAGGTACCTCTTGAGCATCAGACTGACCCATCCCCAAGACCTTCACCCACTACTACTATTCCTGATTCTATCCCAGAAACTTATGGAGGGAATCTTGGAGGTCATTCATCTAGTGATAAATCCATTTTAGTGAATAAGGGTGACATGACTCTCCAAATTGTCTATGATCTTTGTCTCTCTTTATGTGCACAGGTTTCAGATCAAGCCAAGGAAATACAACACTTGAAGGCTCAAATCAAGAATCTCACGAAACAAGCTAAACCTGTCATCCACCACCATCGAGCATGGCTAAAAAGTGTCTCCTTGAAGCAAAGATTGACAAGAAAGAGCTTTCCCAAGAAACAAAGGGTGCACAAAGAGTCTGTATCGAAACAAGGGAGAAAGTTTGCTAAAGGTGAATCTTCAGTTCAAAGAGATCCTCTAATTGATGAGCTTCCTGAAGATACAGTTAATCATATGGAAATAGAGCAGGCTAAAGATATGGGGAGGACAAAAGAAATAGTGGATGAAGAGAAGGAGCTTGATGAAGATATACTTAGTACTGAAGATGTGCTTAGTACTGACATGGAGAAAGTTAGTACTGACAGACCAATAGTTAGTACTGACGGATCCAAAGTTAGTACTGACAGGCAAAATGAAGGTACTGAAGAGCACATTGAAGGTACTGAAGAGCACAATGAAGGTACTGAAGAGCACATTGAAGGTACTGAAGAGCAAATTGAAAGTACTGATGGGCAAAGAAAAGGTACTGAAGATCATACTGAAGAAGGAAGTGCTACTCAAGCCACTCAAACACCTACTTCTACAATATTTGGAGATGATGAAACAATAGCTAAGGTTCTTCTCAACATGAGTCAAGCCAAAGCAGTTTCTAGAGAAAAGGAGAAAGGTGTAGAGTTGAAGGATATTGAAGAAACTGACAGACCTAGGCCTACCTCTACAAGATCACTTCTCACATTAAAGCCTCTTCCAAAGATTGATCCAAAAGACAAAGGAAAGAAGAAAATTGAAGAGGAGGATGAATCTGAAAGTGAATCTGATGGTATTCCTGAAGCTGAGAAGAAGTTTAAACAGCTTGAAAGTGATGAAGAGATGGCTAGGAAAATACAAGAAGAGTGGGAAGGTGAAGAGGAAAGAAACAGAATAGCTGAAGAAAAAGCTGCCAATGAAGCTCTTATAAGAAACTTTGATGATATAAAGGCAAGGATTGAGGCAGATAGACTTCTTGCTGAGAAGCTTCAAGAACAAGAAAGAGAGCAATTTACAATAGAAGAAAGAGCAAAGTTCCTTCATGACACAATTGCTGCTCAAAGAAAATTCCTTGCTCAACAGAGATCAGAGGCCATCAGGAACAGACCACCAACCAAGAATCAACTGAGAAATCAAATGATGACCTACTTGAAGCATGTAGGAAACTTCAAGCATGCTGAATTGAAAATCAAGAAGTTTGAGGAAGTACAAGCTTTGTATGAGAAGATTAAGAGGTCAGATGAAGATTTTATTTCTATTGGGTCTGCTGAAGATGAAAGACTGATCAAAAGGATGAATGAAAAAGGAATTGATTCCTCTAAAAGTGAAGTGATCAAGGAGGAGAATAAAGAAGAAGCCAAGGAGGAGAATAAAGAAGAAGAAAGTACCAGAAAGAGAAAACTTGGTACTAGGAAAAAGATGAAGTCAAGGAAAAGAAGATACATTCAAAACACTTCTGAAGATGATAGTGAGAAAGAGAATGATGAGCTGAGATTACACCTAACTATAGGTTCATAGTGAGAAAAAGGAAGTAGATTATGAAATACTCGACAAAAAATATCCTATCAAAGAATGGAAAACAAAGTGTCTTGGAATTAAACCACTGGATGATAAAGCTGAACACTTAGAGGAAATAAATAAAAATGTGGTAATTAGAAGTAATGGGCAAAAGAGATACTTTGGTACTTTGATGAGAGTATTGTCCATCTTTGATAGAGAAGATTTGAATGCTGTGTATCAACTGGTAATGGACAGATATCAAGATGAGATACCTGAAGGTTTTGACAGAGTACTTTGGGGAGATTTGATGGTTATGTTCAATCCAGATGATGAAGATAAGTTTTGGAACTCACAGCTAGATTGGATTATAGTGAATTGGAAGCTACATAGTTCTTCAGGGGTACATACCTTAGTGACTAAGACATGATTAGTCATTCATATGCTTGTAGAGAAGAAGTATCCTTTGAGAAAGGAAGTATGAGAGATTGCTGAAATTGAAGTTAGAGTCTGAAGAAGACAGTACTATGGCATTAGAGTTGATCAGGTTTATCAAGAAGATCACTTGCAGAGTTAGAAACCTGAAGAATAAGATTGATGTGATTGAGAAGGGTGAGTGTTGGCTATCCACACACAACAAATGGTCATAGTTCACTATGATTAACCGGCATAGAATCTGGCTAGTCCAGAGCAAACGACCTTGTGGTAAAGACTCTCAAACACGTTTATGGTTGACAATTTACCAAAAATAGTAGGGTTCTCACCTCACCTTATTCTGTAGTGAAGAGTTGGCTGTCCGATATCAAACAGTTCATGTAACGGACTAATCAAATCTGTTGATAGCTGATAGTATGCTAAAAAATAAAAAAAAACTTATGGTTTTTCATCAATGCACCATGTTATGGCAATGAAGCATTGGCTAGTCCAAAAGCAAACGGTATTTGGTAAAGACAAATCAATTCCGTTGATGGTTGACAGTTTACCAAAAACTGTATGGTAATTAACTCACCATGTTTTTAAAATGAAGAGTTAACTATCCCAGAGCAAACGGCTACTGGTAAAGGAACATCAAATCCGTTAATGGCTGGTAGTTTGCCAAAAACTACAAAGCCAACTTAGTTGGATTGTTGCTGAAAAGATGTTGCTGTGTTGCTGAGAAGACAAAGTTGCTGCTGAAGAAGGATAGAGTTTAAAAGATCAAGAAATGATAAGAGTGTTTGGATACATCCTCTAAGAGCTTAAAGAAGATAAATTTGAAGAAACATGAAGTTAAAAGAGTTCAACATTCATGTTTAAGGGAGGATTGTTAGGATTTATGTTTTCCTAACTTAGTACCGACAGTACAAATAGTTAGTACTGATAGTTATAGTTAGTACTGACAGTACAAAGTGTTAAGTACTGATCAGTTAGTTAGTACCGTTAGTAGAAAATAGTTAGTACCGTTTAAGAGATATGTATGAGATATCTTAGGAAAAGATATGTATGCATTTTGTAAGCCTGTTAGGGTTTATCCTTAGTCTATAAAAGGATCCCTCTTGGCATAGTTAGATACACGACCTCAAGATATCTCATAGCAAAATCATATCTAAATAGTTAGTAATCTGTAATCATTCAAAGCAGATTAATAGAAGTTATTATTTAGTTCTTCATTGTTTTTTCTTAGTACTTGTGTTAAGATTCCGCATTAACACATAGTATTCATAATTAGTGTTTCTATATAGTCAACTGTATTTATACATCTTGGCTATCATCCTTAATAGGCTGCACAGATCTATTCCTAAGGGACTCACAAGTAGGCTGCATAGATCTATTCCTAAGGGACTCACAGGAGGGTTGTGCTTAGTGTCACTGGGTCGATGACTATCTTCAATGTCAGACAACACTTTTTTGTTTTTGACAGTTTATGTATTGACCCGGTTTCTTTCTAAGTGTATAGAGGGCTTCTTTCTTTTCACCCTTTATCATTACATTTCTTTTTCATTCTTCAACCCCTTCAGCGCTTACTGAGACTTCATAAATAACACCTTGTTGGGTTAATTCCAGTGCTAGCTCCATCTTAGTCGGCACTTTTCCCGATTCTTACTTTTTCTTATTTTGTATCATACCTAAGGACTTCTACACTTACTAGTGGATATCCCTGGGTAGATCCCTCCGGTTCTGGCTGGATCATTGGATTTGAATACCTAAGCCTAACCGACTTATAACTCCATAAATTTAAGTAATTGTCGGTCTTTTTGGTATTTCATCCCAATCCTTCCAAAATCATTGAAAAATTTCAATCAAAGTATTTGATATAAATAACAAAAGATTTACACTTTGAAAGTTTTTCATTATCACTAAAAGCTCCCCCTTAACATGTGCACCGTAATCGTAGTACATTCTAAGTGTGGAGTGCATTGAGACCATTTTATCTGATCATATTTCAATATAAGTTAGATTCAGTTTAATCACATTTTCTCCCCTTATCCAAAATGTTAACCTCTTGATATTTTTGGATATCAATTGATTAAACGTTCAGGGACAAAATGTTTCACAAAATATTAGGAACATTTTAATGCTCCCCTCAAATTATGAGGTATATTATATAGTGTTGAGTACGATATTTTGAAAGATTTGGAATTTCCTAAAAAATTCTTGAAAACTTTCGTACTCGAACAATATATTTTCCTATTTTGAAGTGTATGCTACTTATTCACAAATTCACAAAATTATTATGTACTAAGGTTGACCTTTTATTGATGAGGACAACATATGATAAATCATATAGTCCTTTGTAGCAGCCAAAGATCTCCCTCGTACGGTCTCCCACCAACAAATCTTTCCAGACTCCTCATAATCCTCCTTGACTGTTTTCAATACTCGTTTATTATTTTCTATTGTATACATATTTGTTGCATTAGTTAATCACCACCTAGTTTTATTTTAAAGTTATATAAAGTATCATGATGTTTTTCATATGGACAAAGACAAAAAGGCATTTAGAGGACTAAATACAGGATAAAATTATTAAGGTACAAACACTGGGAAAAAATAATGGGTGCAAATGGAGGTTCTTCAAAATAAATGATTGTAAACTTACTTGTTTAATAGGGAAACCCTAATTATGTCTTTATATATATTTTTGAAATTCGAAATATAAATCTTATGTTTTATATTTTATAAAAATAGTGCTAATTACAAGGATCGTGAGCATGTAAGGAACTCGAAAAACGGAATTATAACGAACAAGATACGACATTTACAAGTTATATATTATTAACTTTATAAAAATATTCATCAGGGGTATAAATTGTATAAATATAATATTTTGATAATTTTCCTTAATACGAACCCACGGACATAAAGAACTCGAAAAACGGAATTATAACGAACAAGTTACGTAGTTTACAAGATATATATATTTAATTCTATAAAAATATTTTTATAAAAAAGTTATGATAGTATATATCTATGTTCATCAGTGGATTTGGATTTATAATTTTAATTAAATATAATATTTGATTAAATTTTCTTAATACTAATCACGGACTAAGGATCTCCGAGGGAAGAAACGGAAGCTTTATAACGAACGAGTTATGATTTAAACAAGTTACACATGTTTAATTTTATAAAATAATTTATATAAACTGTGATGAACAGTAAAAGTTACTGTTCATCAGTGGGTTAAACTTTATAAATATGATATTTTGATAAATCATTTTAATACGGAGACGTGGACATAAGAAACGTATAAAACGGAGTCGAAACGATAAAGATATGAAGTTTTAAAACTCGCGCGCATTACTTTTATTTTTATACAATCTTTTATAAAACAATTAATTTAATAATAAAATATCATTATTAAATCATACATTTTTACAAACGATGCATTTGTAAACGAAAATAATATTTTCTTACGGATACAAGTACACACGCTTTTATTTAACAAAGTACGAGTTTACATTATAGTTTTTACTTTTAATTAATTAATAAAAAAAACTATTAGGTGGTGGTGTTGTGTGCTATAAACATGTGATGTTTTTATTATATGGAGATACATTTTACTCATTTCGGCACTATAATTAATTAGGTTGCACTTTCAAATTGCCGAGGCGATTCATCATTTGATTTAGTTATCAATCATTCAATTTACGGTGAGTTCATATGCCCGCTTTTACACAATTATATTGTTTTTACAACATGGGGGTGGAAACATGCATTGTTTTACATTGAGCAAGTACTCTTTTAAAACATATTACGAGTTGGCTAAGTAGCGAAACCCACTATTGACCCCACTTTCATGACTGTAATTGTTAGTTAGCAGATGCTGGCGAATGTTATGAAAGATCTATTTGGGATTGACATCCGTGTCAGGGTGAGTTCCGCTTATCGGTTTCGACTGTAATGAACAACACGAAGGTATACATTGTCGGAACAAATTTGGATGTAGCGGTTGAAAATCTACTATGGGCTATTTAATTGCATTTTAAATTGCATACATATATGTCGTGTGCGGTGTCATGAACTGAGTGCACTCGTAAATTACTTTTGAGTTATTGTATGTGTTAATGTCTTACATTGGAAATCTTGTGGTCTATTTATAAATTTACTAAATAAAATGTGAATTCACCTACTTATGTGACGTTTTTAAAGCATGTTTTTTCAGGTCAATAAGGTATTTACTACGAGAAACATGGATACATTGGTGGTCATCATTTTTGGAGTCATTGCTATAAAGATTTGGATTGCATTATTTTTCGGGGAATATTTGTTATGTCTTAAAAATCTTTACTTTTCGGGGATGAATATTTATGCTTCGTCTATTGTAACAAAAACAAGTCTAATTTAATCCAATGTATAAATTTTTGAAGACTTCATATAGAGGTCGTTCTCATATCTTGTGCTATTGATCTATGAAGTAACATTCCCCAACCCATATTCCGCTGCGACCCATTTTGGGGGTGTTACAGAGTGATTGGCATCAAGAAAGCCTAGGTTTTAGAGAACCAGGTCATTATGTTTTTACTTGGATATAACCATTTTTTCAAACACTGCACATACAAAATATAAAAGGGGGGGTTTTTTTTTACGGGGACACATACCACTATTGAGTTG
This sequence comes from Tanacetum coccineum, assembly GCA_026074375.1. Taxonomy (NCBI): domain Eukaryota; kingdom Viridiplantae; phylum Streptophyta; class Magnoliopsida; order Asterales; family Asteraceae; genus Tanacetum; species Tanacetum coccineum. Next base: position 28,948 of record BQNB010019668.1, on the reverse strand, counting down.
CATTAGTTGGTTCTGCTTATGCTTTCATGATATTGCATAATGTTTATATTATACTACATAATTACTATAAATGGTCTTATTAATATGCTTTATTTAAGTTTATTTATCTTTCCTGCAGTCATGTCGTCTGCATCATCGCTGTCACCTATACCTTTGTGTTCACTGATCCGAACCAGGGAGAGTCTTTTTGGGGAGGCAATGAGGAGTATTCAGGATGGATGTGTACCGAGTTATTGTAATTAGGATACGATTAGGGACTCCCATGCAGCCCAGTACACCCAGGCATCCCTTGACTCCCCTCACCCCACATGTGCTCCGGGACTGAGCAACACAAAGATTACCCCATGGAATTCATGTCGCCTTGTCATGAGTAACCAACCATTCCACCCATTAGATGATTCCCATTTGTTAACCCCCGAAGTATGAAGTTCCCCAGTTTAGTACTATTGTACTCTTGGAGGATGTCAACACACCGAGACACCCACATGGAGGACATATAGCTTCTCATCCAGGCTGATGCTTCACCATGGATAGCCGTATTAAATAATCTACCAGGCGTAACTGTTACCCTCGGGGAAATTTCTTGTTCTGATCCAGGAGGCGGACTTCGGAGGTGGAGCATGCTGATTACCACTAAGCTGACAGGTAGGGAGACTTGAGAAGATGATGACATAAAGATGATGAGATGCTTGCATGTATGATGATGGGGAACCTTTTCGAGGTTGATGGGGAACCTTTTCGAGGATGACCGAGGAGGAAAAGAGAGACTGCCATACCTATGCACTACCGGTCTTACTGGACTCTAACGGATTTTTGACCTAATCCTATTGTCTGTATCCGCTTGTTACTCTCGGCTGGGGTCTATTTAAGAGGCGTTTTTCTACGTTAGACCATGTTGACGTCACCACTCGCACCCAAACCTAGACCCACCACAGATCAGGATCCCCTTTTGCCAACTCGTCTCGGTAGGGCACGGAAGAAGTGTTAGACCTGAGCCACCGATGTCGGCCATCATGGAGGCACGCTTTGCTGAGCATGCTGCCATATTACACCACCCACTACTGTTGTATCATTCACAGTACCCTACCATCACCACCTCACTACTAGTCATTCTGTTAAGGAGCAAACCATTTGGCTATAGGGCTAGCCGGGATTCGGAGAGAGCTGCAGGTGCATCACCACCCTTTCCACTTCCACCTACTTTCATGATATTCTCCTGAAGGCATGGAAATGCCAGCGGCATCGAGAAGCTTGTCTTACTACTCTCGCTCCCGGATACGAGATCGGGGAGGAGGGTTGGCGGCTGGTGCCACGAGACAGCCAGGCCTCCTACCCCAGCACTTAAACATTGGGTAGATTGTTGAGGCCATGATGGAGATAGCACCGACCACCTTGGAGGGGGTCGACCAGAGAGTGACAGAGCTTGATACTACTGTTAGACAGAGGACTGAGGAGTTCGAGGTACGATTTGAGGAGGCACATGATGACCGGGCTTACTTGGGAGCCCTAGTCAACACACTATACAGAGAGAGGATACAACACCACCGCACAGCTTTGGCTATGGATAGAGAGGCTGTATATGCTCGTATAGCATGGACTAGTTCTGAGGAGAGGAGTGCAGCCATAGAGGCACATGTTAGGACACTGGAGGCACAGGTTGCCACGTTGATTGCTCAGACCACATCACTTCAGACTCAGTTGACTACAGCACTTGGACGTATTGCGACACTAGAGGCTAGAGACCCAGAGCCCCAGGATGGACCAGCTGAGGCTGGCAGCAGCAGTTAGTCATGCATCATTTGTAGCTATCCTGTATAGCCTATTAAGTTTTATGGGTTACTCCCAGCTAATAGGCTGTAAGGACTTTTGTTTTATCTTTTTAGCTATCATTGTATGGCGTGTTAAGTATTATGGGTGATCCCCAGCTAACACCGCCTTAGGTCCATATTTTCAGTTTTTGTATCTCATTGTACTGAACATGTTGTAATCAGGACCATCATTTATGATTATCGATGTTGTTGTGTATGAATGTTGATTTATTTATGTCATTGTTGATTTCACTTTCAGTTGTATATTTCGCTGTGGATTGTGATCTCGTTTTATTTTTTTTATGCATATGTCACGTTACGTTTATGATTGTGTGAAACCTGACGTGTATTATATTCCTTGTGATTTTGAGTGTGTATTTATATTCCTTTGAGATTTTACGGTTTTGGGGGGTGGGAAGGAGGGGGGGGGGGGGGGGTATAGTTGGTTGTGAATAGTGGGGGGTATGGGTAATACCGCCAAATAAGAAACACACTCATAACACCACTGTTACTAATGCCTCAACTCCAAGCTTTGATTGATCATGGCGTTGCTAGGGGGGGGGGGGGGGGGGGGGGGGGGGGGGGGGGGGGGGGGGGGGGTTGGGGGGGGGGGGGGGGTGTTAGTGGCAAAATGCATGGAATGATCTCTTCTCTAATCAAAACACAACACAGTTAAGTATTAGAGTTTTTTTGGTTGATGAGGGGTAGGGGGGAATTTGGATTATGGATGGTAGAATGGTTATTTATTAGATTGGAGTTGTGATTTGTTTATGTGGTGGTAGGAGTGTTTCGGTGGCGGGTGTTGTCCTCGTCCTTCCTTGTTGGTACACATTTCTTCAAATCACAAGGAATACACACACACACACGTCATGAGGGATGATATTGAATGTTTATTAGTATTTGGATTTTATGTTGTTTTTGAGGGGGTAGAACAAAAACCACAATGAAATATACAACTGAAAGTGAATATCAACAATGACATAATAAATCAACATTCATAACACAACCACATCGATAATCAAAACTTGAAGTGTCCATATTACAACAGTCCAGTACAATGACTGCATACAAAAAAGTACACACATTATTGGACCATAAGGGACTCTGTTTAGCATGGGGATCACCATAAAACTTAAGGGGGGGGGGGGCGGGGGGGGGGGGGGGGGGGAGCGGCCATACAATGAAATACGCTAAATAAGATAAACAAAATGTACCATACAGGCCTACTTAGCTGGGAGTAACACCATATTTAGGTTGGGGGGGGTGGGCTATATCAGGAATAGCACAAATGATACATGACTAACAGCTGCTAGATGAGCCGAGCCTCAGCTGGTCCACTAGGGTCCATGTGGGTCTCTAGCCTCTAGTGTCTGCAAATACGTGTCCAAAAGCGCTTGTAGTTAATAACTGAGTCTTGTGGGTGGGGGGGGAGGGCACACATCAACGTGTCAACTCTTGCTAAATCCAGTGTCCTAGAACCTTTGTGCCTCTATGGCATGGCAACATCCTGGGTCCTACAGAACTCATCCATAGAAGCATATATCAGAGCATGATACAATAGCCTCTCTACTCCAAAGCCAAGAGCTGTGTGGTGGATGTAATGTGAGTCTATCTGCCTGGTATAGTGTCTAGGGAATCACAAGTAGCTCGTAATAAATGTCCTCCTCAAATAGTTTATCAACTCCTCAAGTAGTGGTATTGTGTGATTCTATCTATTTCCTAGATATGGTACGTGAAAAAAATCTTAGAATCAAATGGTGGCGTGTGTTATTAAAGATTGGATAGTATTGGAAATGATGAAAATGTTGGGATTAAATAATGGAGTTAAGAGAGAATAGGTATGTATGAGGAAGTAATTGAAGATGTAAGATGCAAACGGAGTAAGTATACGAGGGAGCGGGAGTAGTATTAGACAGAGCCTCTCTTCGAGGCGGCCAATTTTCATTCAGCATCCTGGGAATAATCACAGTTCCACTTGGGGAAGTAGGTGTATGTGATAAGAGGGTGGGTGATATCAAGCTACAAGCAAGCTCTCATGCGCGGAATAACTAGAAGGGGGGGGGGGGGGGGGGGGGGGGGATGAAGAGATAGTAGTAGCTTAATGGTACTATCACTGTGCATGCAGTAGAGGCTAGTTAGTGAGTGAGTGATTGGTTGAGGGGTAAATGGTGAAGATGCAACAAGGTAGTAGGTTGGTGTAGGCTGCGTGCAGCTAATGCTTCAGCAAAGCATGCGCTCTATGGATGCCGACAATAGGGTGGCATCGGGTCTAACACAGGCTTCCGTGGCCAAAGACGGAGGACGATGTCTGGTCCAAAGGGGATCCTGATCTGAGGTGGTCTAGGTGTGTGGTTGCAGACTTCTAGTCATCTCGAATTGCTCTTGTATTCGCCCAGCTGATAGGAAGATTGGTCCATAAACCGTGGTATATATGGCAGAAGATCAACCGGTTTATGAGAGCTGGGTGGCTCATACTCAAGAAGGGAGATAATTCCTCTACTCATACCTCATGAAAGCTCTCATAGCCAATCATCATCAGACATCATCATCATAAGTGTCATGCACTTTGGAGAGGCTCTATATTTCATCTCCCATTCTCGGGATCTTCGTCGGACATGGTAGTCCACAATGTCTCCTCCTCGGAGTCCCTCCGTCCGAGATCCTCCTCTGGAGCATGACACAAGGTAAATACCTAATAGGAGCTCTCGGGTGAAGCATCAGCGGTAGGATAGCCTAGAGGTCCTCTATGGTGCCTCAATCCTCCGAAGTAGCTCAGTTATACTCCAGGGGGTAGCGTCAGGCTCGGGAACATATTAGTAATCTCGATCGAGTGGGTATGAATGTGAGAGTGCTCGGGACAGCACATAGTCAGGAGATATTTGGTTGCTCAGGTTTCCAGGCACATACGTCATGGGAATGTGGGTCGACAAGCTTGCCATAGGAATAGAGACTCATCGTCATTCCGTATACGAAAGACTGCGAGGTACACCTCCACTACAGAGTATCTCCTTGTCGATGCATTTCCGCGGCAAAAAAGACTCTCCACTGGCTTCTGAAGTCTAGTGTATCACAGAGAGTATAGGTGACAGCAGAGATTGCAGTTGTATGGGTAGGGGGGGATGGTTTGTGTTTGTTTAGGTGTGGGTGGTGGTTTTAGATAAAGACTAGTATAAGTATTATATGTAGTATAAAAATTGAGATGATTAGTGTTATGGGGATTTGGTTGGTTTATGGAGGGTGATGTGAATTAGTTGATTAATGTGGGGGGGGGTGGGGTCCCCGTGAAATATATTTTGTATGTTGGCAATGTTTGAAATGGGTTATAGTCCAATAAAAACATTTGACCTGGTTCTCTTTAATTAAACAAGTCTCTTCTTGATGCATGCTTAACACCCCCAAACATGGGTCGCAACGGATATGGGTTGGATGGGGGTGGGGGTAGGATGGGGATGAGGGGTGGGGGGGGGTGTGGGGGGGGGGGGGTGGGGCGGTGTAGCACGTGATATGGAACGACCTCTATAATGAGTCGTTTAAAATTGAGACATTGGTATTAAATAGAGGAGGGGGGGGGTTGAGTAATAAAGGTTTGTGGATGGTCATGGTTTTGTTTGGTGTGGTATATGAAATTGGTGGATTTTGGGATTGAAGAATAATATTGTAAGTTTAGGATTAAATTTTGGGTGAGTAATAACTAATGTATTCACTGGTTTCTTGGATCAGGAGGGTACGATAGAAGAAAAACATGCTGTTAACAACGTCAACATTAGTTGGTGATTTTACGGTTTGAGTAAATGTATAGAAAATAGGACACACAGCAAGATTTACCGATGTAAGACAGTAACACATAAATTCTGTTAAAGTAATACGAAGTACACTAAAGCTCACATAAAACCGAGAAGCTCTGAAATATATGTATGAAAATTTAATGCACACAAATGGGAATTGTTGGGATTAAAATTATGAATTTGGGGGGGGGGGATATGGTGGAGGGGAGGGGGGTGTATGATTTTGTGAGAAAGTAGGAATAAAGTTTAAAGGGATGGTAATTAAAAATTGTGAGTAGTAATTATGGATAGGGGGGGGGGGGGGGGGGGGGAGATGATTTAGAGAATGTTAGAAAATTTATTGATAGTGGAATGTGGGGGGTTAGTAGGTAATTAGATTTGGTGGGGGGGGGTTTGGGGTGTGGTTGGGGTTTTATTGATGGGGGAGATAATAACTTGTGGATTTTATTTGTGTGGGTGTTTGATGGGAGAGTGATGATAAGTGGGGGTGGGTGGTTAGTTTGTGAGGTTGATTTTTGTTGGGTTGGATAAGTGGTGGGGTGTTTGGGGGTGGGGGTGGTGGGTTGTGGATCTATGTTGATTGGAGGGGTGTTTTTGATGTTATTTTTGGGGGTTGTTGGGAGGGTTTTGGGTTTTATTGTTGGTTAGTGAGGTTAGGAGGTTGTATTGGGTTTGTGTAGGGTTATAGTTTGTATATATATGGTGTGGTTGTTATTTAGTATTAGTGGTTTTTGTGGTGGTATTGTTGTGTGGATGTGTGGGGGTGGGGGGGGGGGTGTGGGGTGGGGGGGGGGTATTGGGGTTGGTGGAATGAATGTGAGGGTGAGGTATGAATATTAAAGGTTGGTTAGTGTGTTGTTAGTAATAAAGTAAAGGTGTTTTGGGGGGTTTTGTATTGATGTAGGTGTGGGGGGTTTTTTTAAGAGGTTGTTATGTTTAGGGTATTGGGATGATATGGGTGTGTTATGGTGGGGGTGTGTTGTGTTGGTGAAGGTTAGGGGGGTTGATGTTAGAGTTACGTAAGTGCGTACACACAACACAAGGATACATTATGTATTGGATTAGTAGTAAGGTAATAGTATAAAACACATTAGTTTTTATTAAAATTTAAATTGCCCAGATGACAGAATATTCTACTTGTTCCATAGATAGGGGGTTTTTTTGTGGGGGGTGTGGGTTGGTTGGTGTGTGGTGATGTGTACAATACGTAAACATTTTCGTTATTAATTCCGTATTATCGATCTTATGTCAGTATGGGGTTCGTATTGAAAGGAATTTTATCAATATTACATTTATGGAATTTTACTTCGATGAAGCAATAACTTTAAGTAGGGATGAAAATATGTGGGGTTTTAGTGTGGGTATCTCTCTATTGTATTTAGATATTAGGGTTTGGAAGGGTTGGTGAGGGTCAGTATAATTCCTTTTTTTCGATTCATTCTACACAAACAATTTAATGATCCTTGTATAAGAAACTAGTTTTTAGTTTGTGTTTATGAGGCGATTTATTCAGTGGTGTTATTATGTATGTTGGGTTTTTGTGTGGGTGTGGTTTATTTGGTGGGGGGTGGGGGGGGGGGGGTGGGGTGGTATATATATTTTTTTTAAGACTCTTGCAACATTAGTTAGAACAAGTAGTTTATACGTATACCTCCATGTATTAGTCTCTATAATGTTCTATGTGCATTTGTCCTTATGAAATCAGTGCAAACACTTTATATAACTTATAATTGGGGGTTGATGGGTGGTTAGGTGGGATTATTGTGGTGTAGTGGTTTGGTTTGGTGGTTGGTTATGGGTTGGAGGGTTTTTAAGTTGTAAATTGGGTGTTATATTTGGTTAAATTGATTATGGATGGTATTTTGAAAGGTTGATTGTTTTTAAATTTGTGGGGGAGGGTTGGAGAGGGGTTTAATTTAATTAGAGAAACTAAACATTGAGAAAATTATGTTAAATTAGGAATGTTTATATTGTAAATTAGTTGGGTATAATTTTGGTTTTTGTATTTTTAAAGTTTGTGTGTTTATGTGTGACGTGGTTTTTGAGTCCAAGAGATGAGAGGTTTTAGATTTGGTAATTTGTAAAGGTAAGTGTAAATTTGTAATAAGACTTGACTGTGCGTTAGTTAGTAGTGATGGAAACATAAATACAGTATAAGATACATTAGTATCAAGGGGGTTGTATTGGGGTTAAAGAATACAAAAGAAGTGAAATTAAGATAATGATAGTGGTAGGGTACAGTGAAATGAACACACACACACACAACACAATTTGATATTAAAGTGTACTTGTGTAAGGCTTATCAACTTGCAAAGGTAAGTGTTTTAAGATTAAAGGATTAAATTGACATAGTGTATTAAACTCATATCCGCGGCCTAAGAAGCTTATAACATTGAATAAAATAATGGTATTTTTTTGTGCATTGGGTATAAAAAGGGTGTTGGGGGGTTGTTGGGGTTTGGGGAGGGGAAAAAAGTGACCGAATGTAAATTGTATTGCGAAAACGTAAGCGTTACTAAAATACAAAAAATAAATATGAAAAGTTTAAATTTACTATTGAGGTGGATGGTGGGAAAATAGATAATCAAGATACACTTTGCTTGGATGTAAACTTAATTTGTTATGATTGCTCCGTCGTTACACACAGGAATCGTCTGATTTTTAGTTACCCTGATTTAACTATTAAGTAATAATGAAGAAGCGAAACTGCTATAACTCTAAAAAAGTTTGTTGGGTTGTTTGGGTTTGTTGAAGTTTGTATATTACAATACATATCCACACCGTTAGGACACACTTTATGTCCCGAAGGCTCAAGACTGCATGACATTCTTCGAGGGTGCGGTTTTGTGATGAGTGCAGATAACTTTATCATCCTAGAACTAGAATTTAATACTTACAATCGGGTTAGCTTTAAGAGAGACAAGCGCGAATAAGAGTAATTATTGTAGGGTATGGGGTAGAATATTTGTTGGGGTGGGGGGGGGGATGTTAGAAGTTGGTAGGTGGTAGGAGGGTGAGAATAAGAAATTGTGTTAAAAGGTTTATTATTATTATGGTTTGGTGATCTAATGTTAGTGATTCGTAAGATAAGAATATTGGCTCGTCAGATAAACACTTCTTTAGATTGGATACATGAAATGTGCTATGAACCCTGCTTAACTGGGATATTCGAGTCATAACAACGGTTCCCACTTGGCTAACACCGTTGAACTTGAAAGTCGATATACCTCGGGTTTTACTTTCCCCCGTGTTTCCAAAATGACGACCCCTTTCCAAGGTGATACCTTTAACATAACTCGATCACCAACCTGAAACTCTAAAGGCTTACGCCTCACATCGGCGTAACTCTTTTGGCGATCACGAGCAGCTTGCATTCTCTGCTTAATTTGGACAATCTTCTCGGTTGTTTCATGAACAAGTTCTGGACCGGTGAGCCGAGCATCTCCGACCTCAGCCCAACACACAGGTGACCGACACTTTCGGCCATAAAGTGCCTCGAATGGGGCAGCTTTAATACTAGCGTGGTAGCTATTGTTGTACGAGAATTCGATCAGCGGTAGGTGTCCTTCCCAACCATTCCCAAAGTCTATCACACAAGCGCGTAACATATCTTCAAGAGTTTGTATGGTTCTTTCACTTTGTCCATCAGTCTCCGGATGGTATGCCGTACTCATATCCAGCCGAGATAACCTCATAGCTTTCTGAAATTGACCTTCCCAAAATTCTATCGTAAACCGGGTCACGATCACAAATGATCGAGACTGGTATTCCATGCCTTGTGACCACTTCTTTCAAGTACAGTCTTGCTAGCTTGTCCATAGGGTTAATTTCCCTCATCGGTAAAAGTGGGTATTTGTTTGAGTGTAGATGGGTAAAGGTGCTTCCGGGTACGACCGAATGTAATTTATTGCGAAACGTAAGCGTTTTACGTAACCAACAAAAATAAATTATGAAAAGTTATAAATTATACTCCTAATAATCCATATAACACTTGCTTGAGTAAAACCTTTAATTTGTATGATTGTCCATTTACATTGACGTTGATTTTTAGTTACGGCGAATTAACTACTAAAGTTAATAAATTAAAAGCGAACGCGTAAAACTCTAAAAATAAATAATGGAATTTATTAAAGTTGTAAATAACCTGAAATAGAAAATGTTTACATTACCGGTCTTGCTACATTGTTGCGGCGGAGACTACCGCATGTATGTATTAATGGAGGATGCTCAAGTGACACCGTCTCAACTGAGAGGCCTAGCAACTTGTTGTATAGGGGAAGGCCTGTTCACGTGCCGTTTAGCAAAGTAATGATAGAGATAGAAGACAAAGATGGCTCGTGAGGCTTTTGAGACTATCCCTGATGCTATCACTAATGCACGTTCAGATGTTCTGTCAATACTACTACAGTAGAGGCGCAGAGTGCATTGAATCAGAGTTACAGTCAGCATGATCACAGTGAGACAGAGGGTGATTCCAGATGTGTAGGCAATCAACACAAGAGACAGGTTTCAGTTGACTAAGCATTGAGGTTTCTGACACTGACAACATGCCACAGATAATGGTCTAGCATCCAGATGCAGCCTGGCCCCGCAAACGGATCGCGGCACAGCCATGAAGCACCAGTCGAGGCTGGTATGCAGTATCCTAAGATTTAGGTTTGTGAATGTAGCTATAGCTATGTATCCAGTTCCGTATTAATGGGTTAACCCCAGCAACATACTGAAAAGCATCTTATGATATTGGATTTAGCTTACCCATAAGGTCAATTTGGTTCATGTTATTATCTACTACCTAGTACAACTACTAATGTAATTAACGTGTATATCCCGCTAGTATGGTATTAGTTGATTTCTTTTAGTCTTGGAAACCTAAGTGTAGTAATCATCTTGTATCTGAACCGAACATGTATGTTTTTCCAAGTTATATATGAAATGGACGGATTAAGTATCTCTGAAAATCGAATTTATTATAAAAGAAATTCGATATTGGTTAACCAACACGATTATTTCAATAACAGTTGTACATTTCACTGTGTGATGTTGAATCAACGTTTTATTAATGTGTATTGTTATGTTCATAGTTTTAAGATATTAAGAAATCTAACAGGTATTATGTTTTCTTGTGATTTAAAGAAAATGGCACCAAAGAGAAAGACCACGAGGTTAAACCCAGATGAAACACCAACACCAGTCACAGACACTCATACCACTACATCTGTCACCAATGCCCAAATTCAGGCAATGATTAACGAAGGCGTTACTGCTGCACTGGCAGCACGTGATGCAATGCGGAATGCGATGATATCCATAAACTTCATGAACGGGGTCAGAAGGCCTGTTGTAGGTGCTCGTGAATGCACCTACTCCGTACTTCCTAAAATGCCAACCCCTTTGAACTTTCAAGGCACTGAGGGAGTTTTGGACTCACTTAGTGGTAAGAAAAGATTGAGAATCTGTCACAGCATAAGAAACTTACAATAGCATACCAGGTCAAATTTGCTACTAGTACCCTGCAAGGAATGCTCTTACATGTGGAACTCCCAGTTTAAAGACCACTGACTCCTAAAGCTTCCCAACAGAGCAATAGCCAAGGAGACACTGAAAAAGAGGATGACAGACAAATACATGGCCCAAGTGGGCGAAATTAAGAGAACTGGAGTTTGAAATGTGTAATTCTAAAGGTGAAGGGTAACGAGTGTGGTGTATAGCCTATAGCCAACATTTCCAAGACATGGCACTAATGTGCGATCGTGATGTTTCCGGAAGAAAGTAGACCAAGTTAGAAAATATTGTCGGTGGCATGCCCGACAGCGATCCATAGGTCAGTGAGATAGCAACTACGCCAAAAACTATTGCCGGATGCCATTGTAGTTCGCCACTGAACTCATGGATAAGAAGATCAACCATACTTGGGCAGAACGTCAGGCTGACAACAAAAGAAAGTCTGATGACAACCGCGCAGTAATCAACCCAGAATCAACAACCGAACAAAACAGAGACCAAATACTGGAAGAGCTTATGCCGCAGGAGAATGGTGACAGGAAGACCATAACGGAGGCCTAAACCATCTTGGGTTCCAAATGTAACTATCACCAGAAGGTCCTATGGCTCCAAATGCACAAGTAGCAACCGAGATTATGGCCATTTAGGTCGTGACTGCAGAAGTCCCCCAAATTGGACCAACAGCTGGGGCTAAAAACAGAGGGCTTGTTTTGAATGTGGCTCCACGGGCATTTCAAGAAGATATGCCCAAAATTGAAGAACAACGAACAACCGGGGTAATCATCTGGAAATACCAAGGCTCACAGGCAAAGGTTTATGCCGTAGGGGCAATGCAAGGAGGCAAACCGGACAACAATGTTATTGTCACGGTACGTTTCTCCTAAATAACCAATAAGCCATCTATTTTATTTGATACGGTGCCGATAGGAGTTTTTGTATCTACTAGCATTTAGCTCTCAAATTGTAATCACTTGAGCCGACTGCATTTAGATCATGATTAAATAATGTCCAACTAGCCGACGGGCGAATGTTGGGTTAAACACTATTATCCGTGGTTGTACGTAAACCTCTTAAACATCCTTTCAACATAACCTAAATGCCGCGAAGAACTAGGTATTTTATGACTGATATAAATTGGCTATGGATTGGTTGGCAAAGTACCATGCCATTATGTCTGTAGCGGAAAAGATTCGCTCGTATTCCTTTGGAGACGAAATTTTTAATCGTTCATGGTGAACGGAAGCACAATAACACGGTACCCCGATTAAACATCATCTCGTTTACTAAGGCTCAAGAGTATTTAAACGAAGGATTGTCATGATTCTAGCAAATATCACCGCAACAAAGAACAAGACAAGGTCAAAGGAGAAACGACTTGAAGATGTGGCCAGTTGTTCAAGAATTTCCTAAAGTCTTTCCATTGAGGACTTGCCAGGTATAACCACCACACATCGAACCAGTAGGATTTCAATCGATTATGGTCACCAGGTGCGACACTCCTCAGCACGGGCACCATATAGATTAGCACACCGACCGAGAATGAAGGAACTAGTCGAAGCAACTACAGACATTATGGACAAAGCTTGCATATAGACCAAGTTACCTCACCCCTGGGGACTCCGTCTGTTGTGTAATGAAGAAAGTGGGTCTGATCCGGATGTGCAGTCGATTACAGGTAATATTGAACAAACTAACAGTGAATAACCGCTACCCCACAATCCGCAAGGATCGATGACCTATATCACCACTGCAAGGGTCGAGTATTTTATTCAAAGATCGAACTAGAGGTCAGGTATCACCAGTTGAGGGTTCGAGAAGAAGCCATTCCCCAAGACTGCATTCAGGACCGATACGGTCACTAATGAGATTCCAAGACAAGTCTGTTTGGTTTGACTAATGCAACCGGCCGAGTTGCATGGACTTATGAACCGGGTGTGTAAACCGAATCTTACAAGTTTTGTAAATTGTCTTCATCGATGACAATTTTGATCTACTCCAAAAATTAAGAAGGAACTATGAGAATCAACCTATAGTGCCAGACGTGGAATTGCATAAGAAGGAAGATTGTACGCCAAGTTTCTCCAAGTGTGAATTCTGTATCTCCAGGGTACAATTTCCTCGTCACGTGATATGACTAACGAGGTATTCAAGTTTACCCTGCCAAGATTGAATCATTCAAAGTCTCTGGGTCGTCTCCTAAACACCAACAGAGATTCGCCAATTTATTGGGCCTTGCCAGGACTATTATAGAAGATTCATCGAAAGGAGTTTTTCAAAGATCGCCAAGTCATGACCAAACATCCCAGAAAGGTGTTAAGTTTGATTGGGGTATAAACAAGAAGCAGCTTTTCAACTATTGAAGCAGAATCTGTTGCGAGCAACCGAATCCTAGGCCCCCTTTAAACCTGAGGGAAGCGTCAGGTTTCATCGCTATTTACTGCGATGCTTCAAAAGAAGGGTTGGGCGATGTGTTGATCAAAAGAGAGAAGGTGATTTCATATGTATCACGCTAGTTAAAAAATCATAAAGAACTATACGACTCGACTTTCATGGACTTAGAACTTGGGGCAGTAAAAAGTGTTGCTCAAAAGAATTTTAGAGCACAATCATAAGGAACAGTGCACGGAGATTCACTGATCACAAGAAGTTAACAACACATACTTGATCAGAAGGAATTAAATAAGAGGCAGGGAAGACGTCTCTGGTATAGAGTTGCTGAGTGATTACTATTGCGAAAATCGATTATCACCCAGGGACAAGCGAATGTTGTTGCAGTATGCACTGAGCAGAAGGAGACGAGAACCACAGATATTTGCTTAATTGTATACTAAATAACCCGGGATTTTGCCAAATAAAAGCATTAAAAATGCCAAAAGAATAGAAATGCATGTGCTTTTGTGTCTAAATTGTGTAAAAAAAGGAAAGGATTAAAAGGACAAAAAGAAGCAAAAACGATCAAAAACCAACAAGAAACGGGAAAAAGACAAAGAGACAAGAGCAAGGGTGAAAAATCAGCCAAAGATCAAGCCGGATCAGCCCGACACAGCAAGAAAGAAAGTCAAAGGTCAAAATAAAGTCAAGGGCCATTAGTGACAAGTTCTCAAAGTTTTTTTTGAATGGCTTACTTTTGAAGTTTTAAAGATCAAAGGCCATAGTTATGCCAAAAGAGAAAAGTTGATTATTAAAGAAGAAATAGAGAGAAAGAACACAAGGGCCAAACTTGCCAAATTGAAACTTGTTTATAACTACACTTGGGCGGGACAAAAGACAAGGACTCAAAGTGGCAATACTCCAAACATTTAAACTGAAACCCGCTTTTCTCGTAACAGACTAACCACCTAAACAACTTTTCCCGCCAAAATTACACACAAACCCAATCCCGTTTTTCCCACACCCCGCTCCTCTATAAACCATCAAACCTGTTCATAAATCCTCTCCAATCACAAACAAACACGTGTAATCCATTTATTGGCCAAGACACCTCACTTCTATGATCAAACGCCACATTTTTGCCTACAAAGAGATCGAGATCGATTGAGATTAAAAGGATTTTTTCTAGAACACTTCCTCCTCTTCACTACTCCCTCTATAAATATAGTGTTAGGATCACTTTTTCAGTTGTTTGTTTTTTAGAATTAAAAATTTACTTTGTAATTTTCCATTTCAAGCAATTAAGCTTTCACTTTTAGCCTTAGCTTTTAAAAAGCCTCATGTAATCTCTTCTTTGAACTGTACTCTTCAATTAAGTAATTCAATTCAGTTTACACGTTTTCTTAGTCATTTGTTTTCAATTACAAGTAAATTTCATCAAATAAGCTCTTAATAAGCTAGATTGAGCTTATTCTTTCTAATAAGCTCAATTTTAGTTACACTTTGTTTATTAAGCACTCCATTTCCTTGTTTTAATCACTTTACACTAAAAGCATGATCACTTAAGTGATCTGAGTTCATTTTCAAGCAACAAGAGCTAATAAGCTCAAATTTCAGCTTATTGTAGTTGTAAAGGTTAGAGGCTTTTGGAAGCCATTAGGATCACCTAGACTCTTCACTTGGATGTCTAGGTGAAGAAGACTCTTCAATTTCAGGTTACTTTTTCTTATTTTCAATATTAGCTAATTCATAGCTTATTTCTACATTGCTTATTTCTTTTTAATTCTCTTATTAATCCTGTCTCCTTATGCTTAATGAGCCTATAGTATCTTAGTTTTAAGCTGTGCTAGTTATATCCATTTCTAGCTTTTAGATATTAAATACTGTCATAAAAAGTGGTAGAAGCTAGTAGAGTAAGTGCTTATATCCTACAAATAAGCTAGTATTTTTAGTTCTAAAATAGTTTAAGTATGTCAATCTAAGTAGAAGTAGATAAAAGTTTTTAACTGAATTAGTTTTTAAACAAGTTTTAAACTCAATTTGTTGTGACAGCATCATATAAGGTAGTGTTTGGAATAAGTTTTCTTTGACTCTTAAAGTCAAAGAAACACTGTCAATCCTTTTTGCATACATGTATTAGTTCTTAATATCAAGGTTAAAGCAGGTTTTGAAGTTTAAAGTCTAGTTTCACAAGGTTTAGAGTTTTAAAAAATAGGCTTAGCACCAGGGCAGCTTTTAGTGGTTTAGAGGTTTCAATTTTTGAAGGTTTAAAAGCTTAGTAGTTCTTTGTTATGGCCAATAAAATTTAGTTAGCATGCTTGTAGAAGGTTTAAAGGGGGTAGAAACTCAAAAGATTAGCCTGTGCCATCTTTGTTCATTGTCAATATAAACCAATCACAGCCAAGTACATCAGCTATAACAAAAAAAAAAAAGAAAAAAAAATAAAAAAAATAAAAAAAAAAAAAAAAAAAAGCAGAAACTAGCTCTTTTCAATTTTGAATTTCTTCCTAAACCTGTTAACTCCTAGTCAATGTTTGTTTAGATCCCTTTAAAACACATCTTAAGCAGCAATAAGCATCTTTTGTTTCTCATTTTCACAAAGAAATAAGCTCAATATTAGTCAAAATCTAAACAAGCTTCTAAACCCCTAGTTTCTGTGACAGGGAACATTCAGCTTATTTTCCAGCTTATATAGTGGTTAAAAGTTCATATTGCTTTCATTAAAGTTGTAGATAATAAGCGTTTTAACAAACTTTGGATTAATTTTTTGCTGATTACTAAAATTTTAATAAGCCAAAAATAAGCACAAGCGTAGGGTCTAATTTTTTTAATATCCTCAAAATTCAGGGTTATCTAGTTTTTTTTTTTTGTTTACTCATACTATAGTTGTAAATTGAATAATATTAGCCCCGCCCACCTTACTAGTTTCAATTCTTTTCAATTTCCCTAGACCCCCGGTCTTTATAAAAATAAAAAAGAATTAAAATTTTAGTTTATAGTTTTATTAAAATTAGGGTTTATAGTTTAATTGATAAAATTAAGGTTTAATTGGATCATAAAAATTGGGGCTTTTTGTTTCATTACCTTTCTGCACCATTTAAGTAGATAAAAACCATTTTTCTATATTTTTCTAATTAAAGTTGTATTTTCTAGGAATTTAAATAGGTTTAATTTATTCCAGTTCTCCTTTATAAAATTCATAAAAAAATAAGAAAAATATTTTGAAATTTTTTGATTCTTTTTGCATTAATTTTCATCTTAAATCTAGTATTTTTGAAAAATAAAAGAAAAATTTTAGTGATAATTTTTAGAAAAAGTTTATTTTTGATAAATCATTTAATTTTAGAAAAATCATAAAAAATTCAAAAATACATAAAAAATTCTAATTCTTTTTCCTAAAATTTTCATTTTAAATTTGTGATTTTTGGAATAAAATATTTAAAAGTTGCGGCCATAAGTTTTTAAAAGTTCATTTTAGCTCGCGTTTATTACGTTTTGTGCATTTAAATTTTGTGCTAGTTAATTGTTTTTCAATTCATGCTATTATATTTCGTAGTGTAATCAACAAATCAAAAATCCTTTACCATTCTAAACTCGAATCCGAATTATTCTTAAATTCTCAATTCACGATTTCGTTGGGACACGACCCGAGAAAAAATACTTCCCGGATAAAAATATACAAATTGTGTTTTCTCTTGTAAGATTTTTACCTTATATTTCTCTTGTTTGAGAAGTATTTTGGAAAGAAATTCTTACGGGATTAATACTATATAAGTATATAAATTTGACTACACCAAATTTTGGCGCCGTTGCCGGGGAATTCGTGAACGATTGTTGAAGAGTATTCGTTGAAGTAGAGTTTCGAAGATCCTTCCATTGGAAGTTATTTTGCTATTTTTCTATAAAAAAATATAAAAAGTTCATTAATTCGATTCCTATCGAATTAGTAAAAAAAAAAAAAAATATTAATAAACATTTGGATACGAGGTATCCATCTTAAACCATTCCAATTAACAACAAAACAAATCGTGAAGTACTTGCGAGGTACGACGGACCTTTAAGTTTACAAACTATAAGGTGAGTTTAAGGGAAAGTGATAGCTACTCTCTAAGTAGTCATTGCGGCTCGCTAAGCTTTTCCGCTCACTTGTGCGTATTCTTAGAGACTTATCGTGAAGCTTGTAATAAACGATTACCAAAAATATTTTTTGTTTTCATTCTTAATAAAAACTAAAAAATTGTTAATTCTCCCCAAAAATAATCTTCTTAATCTCAAATCCCCAAAAATAATCTTCTTAATCTCAAATTCTTCTTTGTTATTTTCACTAGTGCATGCGCACTCGCTCCTCCTTGGAATATACTATTCCAAGAAGACGTAATTGTCGACGATCTCGACACCGACAAGAGGCAATCCCTCTCAATTTGGATCCGATTCCAATGGCCGACGACCGACCTATGGCCGAGCAACTCCAAGCTCCCACCGGGGGGTTTGAAAGTGCTATAGTTGTACCGATAATTAATGCTCAAAACTTTGAACTTAAATCCTCCCTCATTAATTTGGTTCAAAACCGAATTTTTCGAGGAGGTAATGATGAGGAGCCTCATGCTCATATCCGTCATTTCGAGAGCATTACGAACAACCAAAGGTACCCGGATGTACCTAACACCACCATCAAACTTCTTCTCTTTCCATTTTCACTTGATGGGGTAGCCAAGACATGGCTAGACAAAGAACCCCCAAATTCCATTCTCACATGGGATGACTTAGTTTCTAAGTTCATCAATTTTTTCTTCCCACCTTCAAAGACCACCAATCTTCGGAACGAAATTACGAATTTTCGTCAAATTGCTCAAGAATCTTTCTCCGAAGCTTGGGAGCGTTTTAAGGAACTTCTTAGGAAGTGTCCTCAAAACCTTGAACTCAAAGATTTGCCTGCTCATCTTGAATATGCTTTTCTTGAAAAGGATAATAAACTACCGGTCATAATTTCAAAAGATTTAAAAGATGATGAGAAGGTAAAACTTATTGAGGTTCTTAAGGCTCATAAAAGTGCTTTAGCTTGGAAAATCTCCGACATTAAGGGTATCGACCCGAAATTTTGTACACACAAAATTTTAATGGAGGATGACAATAATCTCGTAAGAATTTCTTCCAAAATACTTCTCAACCAAGAGAAATATAAGGTAAAAATCTCACAAAAGAAAACAC
>BQNB010019667.1:0-66526 GCA_026074375.1 Tanacetum coccineum | reverse complement strand
CAGTTTACGACACAACCTTCTAGACCTCGTAATTAAAAGCACGGAAAGTATATACTAGCACCTCACATAAGTGTTTGGATTCTCTCTTTCTCTCGGGTGTATAATAAGTTATAACAATATGGGAAACGGGAAATTTAACACTCATTACCTGTCATATCATACAAATTTCGATAGGCTTGGTAAAGGATCAAGCCTCCACCGCTAGGCGCAAGTACTAGTCATTGCTATCAAAGAGGTCTTTTAAGGATTGCGGGGTGTAGGTGCAAGATAACATTATTAGAAACGAAAACGGATGTGAAATATTTAGGGTGACTTTTTGGGTAAATTTGGGGTGAAGTGCGGAAGTTGTGTTGTGTGTGAGTGAATATATTGGTGGTTGTGACGTGTGTGTGGTGGGAGTGCTGAATTGTTGTCGAAGTTGTGAAGTGTGGTGATGGATTGAAGTATGATGTGAAGTGTAGTGTTGTTGGTTGTTGATGATGTTGGATGTGAAGTGGGTTGAATTGAAGTTTTTGTTTGAATTGAATTTTTGGATGTGGTGTGGGGTTTGTGATTTGATTGGTGTTTGTGAGAAGTTGTTAGTGTGTGAATTGTGAACTGGTGGTTTGTGATTGATATTATTTGTGGTTTCTCTGTTGTTGTGATGATTTGTGGTTTTGGTGTTTGTTGTTTGAGGTGTGTGTGAGTTTGTTGGGTGGTTTTGGTGTACGTTTTGATTTGGTTGTTGATTGTAGTGTGAAATTTGATTGGGTGTGTGGTGGGTGGTTGTTTTGTTTGGGAATGATGTTGTATGAATGAAGTTTGTGTTGTGAATGTGTGTTGTTTGTGGGTGAGTGGGTGTGAAGTGGTTGTTGTGTGAAAGAGTGTGTTGTGTTGTGTTGGTGGTGAAGTTGGTTTTGTGTGATGTTGAATGTCTGGTTGTTGTTGTGGTTTTGTTTGTGAATTGTTGATTGAATTTAGTGTGAGTGTGTTTGGTAGGGCGTGTTTTTTTTGTTGAGTTGAATTGATTGTGGTGAGTGAGTCCGGTGTGATGATGTGGGTGAAGTTTTGATTGATTGAGTTGGGTGATTTGTAGGTGTGCTGTTTGTTTTTTTTGTTGAAGTGGTTGTGCACGTTGTGTTTATGGTTTTGTTTTGTGTTTCGTGACTGTTATGTTGAGTGTGTGCTGGGTGAATTTGACGGTGTTGTGATGGGGTGTGATGTTGTTTTGTGGTTGTTGGAGTGAATGGTGTGTGTGTGGTTGTGTTGTGTGGTTTGAATTTGAATTGATGGTGTTGTGTTTTGGTAGGTGAAGTGTGGTGGGACTAGTGTTGTATGTTGTTTTGTGTTGTTTGTGAATGTGTGTGAAGAATGGTGAGAATAGGTGGGTGTTTATTTGGTGATGATTGAATGTGATTTCGATTTGATGTGAGGTTTGGGGTGTTGTGTGGTTGTGAATGAGTTTTGGTTGTCGAATGGTTTTTGTTAAGTTGTGGTGTGTGAATGGGTGATGATGTGTTGGTTTGTTGTGAGGTGTTTGTTTTGTTGAGTGTGTGTTGGTGTTGGGTTTTGTTGTGTGTGTGTTGATTTGATTGTTGGTGTGTGTCGGTTTGTTGTAAACTTGTTGTTGGAGTTTTGTTTGAAGGTGATAGTTGTGGTAGGTTTTTTGTTTGGAGGTTGTGTGGTGTTGTGTGTGAAGTGTTTATGTTTTGTTGAAGGTGTGAAGTGGTCTGAAGTGTGGTTTGGTTTTTGTTGAACTTTTGGTGTTGTGTTTGAACTGACTTGGGTGGTGGTGAATGTTGTTTGGTTTGTGATGTTGGTGATTTGTTTGTGTTTGAGGGTGGGTGTGGTTGTGTGGTATGTGTTTTGTGAATGTGATGAGTATTTCGTGATTTGCGTTTATTGTGTTGGATTGGTTTGTGTTGGTTTGGTGTGGTGAAGTTGTGGTGTAGTGAATGTGAAGTGTGTGTTTGTGTGGTGTGAAGTGGTGAGTTATTATTTATATGATACATCTGTTTTGGTTGGTGTTGCTAAGCTAATGACTCGGACAAAAATATACAAACTCTACAAAACTCTACATCAATCTTTTTTTCTTTTTTATAACATAATACATCACTTGGGGTTTATAAACACACCCCTACACTTGAGTTTTAGAACTCATAATTACAATTTATCTAATGACCCGAATTGAGGTGGATCAACATAACATGGAGCTTATTGAGCTCTATTGGGGGTAATAAATTACTTCTTCCCTAATTTCTCATAAGATAAATACTACCATGAATCCCAATCGTCCCAAAACTGTATTTACAAGGATAAGGACTTAGCAACCGTGTACTCAAATAATTAACTTGGGTTAAAACAATAATGTACTAAAAGCGAGTACATACAAGGTAGGCTAAGGCAATTTAGTTGTAACAATTGGTTCAAGGGTGACAATGCTCTTCATTAATAATATGGAATCCACCAGAAAATTACGAGAACCATGAAAAAGATAGGCTCGAAAGGTTGTACTAGGGGAGTCTTGCACTAAAAATGAGTGTGAAGCACGGGTGTGGGATAGTTATATGATCGAGGTGACTGGTATGTGCTTAATTACACATACCTTTTACCTTTAAAAACAAGCTAAAATAACCAAAAACGGACTTAAAATGCCAAATATACGCTTGTTTTGCTAATTGTATTGTGCAGGAACGGATAACTAAGAAAAGGACGAAAAACAAAGCCAAAACAACAAAACCGGACTCGGAATGGAAAAGACTGTGAAAGACAAAGCCAAATCGAAGCCGAAAAGTCAATCAAGTCAAAAAGTCAACAGAAAAGTCAATTGGTCAAGGTCAAAGTCAACTCAAGTCAACCCCGAGGCCAAAAGTCAAAGAAATATAAGTTTAGGGACTGAAATTGTCAATCCCTAAACTTATATATAAAGAAGAAAAGAGAAAAAAGAAGACAAGGGTGCAATCTGTCATTTTTGCAAAGATACACTCCAAGGACTTGTTCTGCCAAGTCCCAAGAGTTGTATCCACCAAGGACGTGGGGTGCAAAGAGTTATATAACTCTTGGGGACTTGTTTTGCCAAGTCCCCAAAAGTTATATAACCACAAGGACGACGGGTGTAATGAAACATATAACCATTAGGGACCAACTTTGCCATTTCTTTAAACTTTGCCCTGTTACAACTCAAACCATCTTTCCCGCCATTTTTGTCTTCCCCAAACCAACTCACGGGTTCACAAACCCTCTTTACCCTGCAACCCAAAACCACCCAATGGGTCAAACCTTTCTCCCCCCTCCACTATCCCTAGAACCCATAAAGTATGCCATGGTGGCAATCCCACCAATTTCGAGCAAAAGGGACGGCTAAGATTGAAGGCCAGGATTTGTTTGCTCTCTCCCTCTCACACAACAAACACAAGCCTCAGTTATAAAAGAAGAGGAAGACAGAAGAAATAGTAGTTAGTTGTTTTTATTTTAATTTTCAGTTTTGTATTTTCCTTCAATATTAAGCATTTTACTTTCAAGTTTTTTTAAAATAGCTTTAAAGCTCTTGTACTCTTCTCTTATAAGCTTGTACTTCTTCATTTGTTCAATACGATTCAGTTTACAAGTGTTCTTGTCATTTGTTTTCAAGTTTAAGTGATTTTCATCAAATAAGCTCTTAATAAGCTCATTTGAGCTTATTACTATTCACAAGCTCAAATATTAGCTAAAGTTCTGTTTTAGTGATTCATTTACTCAATTCTTACATTTTACATCTATCATGGACACTTGAGTAGTTTTGAGCTTAATTTGGAAGCAACAAGAGCAAATAAGCTCAAATTCAGCTTATTGTGGTTTTTAAGGTTAGAGGCTTTTGGAAGCCATTAGGATCACCTAGACTCTTCACTTGGATGTCTAGGTGAAGAAGACTCTTCAAATTTCAGGTTTCTCTTTCTAAATTTCATTTTAGCTAATTCATAGCTTATTTCAAATTGCTTATTTCTTTTAAATCCTCATATTAATCCTGTCTCATTTAGCTTAATTAGCCTATAGGTATTTTAGTTTTAATGCTGTTCTAGTTATAATCAATTCTAGTTTTCATTACTTAAAATTCTGTCATAAATAGTTAGTATAAGCTAGTAGAGTAAGTGCTTATTTCCTACTAATAAGCTGGGCATTTTAGAGCTTGAATAGCTTAGTAAGCTTAGTTATAACAGTAGTAGATAAAAGGATTTAAGAGATTTAGCTTTAAAATTAGAATCTAAGCTACTTTAGTATTAACAGTTTTCATTAAGGTGTGTTTGGTTTAAGCTGTATTTGACTCTTAAAGTCAACAGCATTCTTTCAAAGCTTTTCAATAAGTTGTGTTAGGCTTTTATATCAAGTTTAAAACAGTATCTAAAAGCTAGTTATTTGAATTCCAAAATTTTGAGTTTAAAAAGCTTTCATTTGCACCAGGGCAGTTTAAGAGTTAAGAGTTTTTAGAATTCAAATTCATTTTAAGCAATGTGAAGGTAATTTTGTGTTAGTAAACATTGTTATACATGTAATGAGTTAGTTAAGTCAGTCTTAAGTAGAGTTTCAACCTGTATTCTTGTTCCTTGCACATTGCATCAGCAACCAAGTGCATCAGCAACAACAGCTTAAGCTGTTGTTGCTAGGCACTTTTTCTAAGTCCTTTTTAGTATTAATAAGTAGGAGTTAGGTTTAGGAATTAAGCATTTGTGTAGGTCTCTAGTAGCTTAACAAAGAAAAGCTCTAAAGTTTCCTTAATCAGTTTTTGTCCTAGCTTATTTTACCTCTCAAAAGTAGCTTAGCAGCCTATTTGGACTTCAGCTTATTGCATTTTGCATTTTCAATTCTAGGTTAAATTTTGAAAAACTTTTTATCTAGATTTGTTCAAAGCAAATAGCATAGCTTATTTCCAAAGTTTTAGCTTTTGAAGATTAGAAATAAGCCATTTAGCTTATTTGAAAGAGCTTATTTCAGTTTTAAGTCAAAACTAGCACTTTTTCATTTCATTTTTCTTTTTAAATTTGTTTAAACCTAGCTAATGTTCGTTTAGATATTTCTAGTGTATATCTTAAGCTACAATAAGCATCTTTTGTTTTTCATTTTCATCCACAAATAAGCTGGGAATAAGCCAAAACCCAAAAAGATCTTAAAACCTTTAGTTTCTGTAACAGGAATCAAAAGCTTAAGTTTTTAGCTTATCTAGTGGATTAAAGTAGAAAGTCCCTTTGTTAAAGTTGTTTAGTATAAGCTCCTTTGTAGTTTTGAGTTTTTGCTGAATCTCATTTTTCAATAAGCCAAAAATAAGCTAGAATCGTAGGGTTTGTTTCGTATTTTTCTTAAACTTCAGGGGCACCCGTTTACACTATAGTGTAAATTGTTACTAGTTCCACCCCTACACCCAGACTACCCTTTAGTTCTTTTCCTGACATGCGATCTACCTCTAGAGTGTTTTTTCGAAAAATAAAAAAAAAAAGGGGAGAGACAATAGAGGCCTAGAGAGTGAAGCAAGGACTCGAACCCGGGACCTCCCGATACAAACCCCCTTTTAAACACACACACTCTAACCACTTGCGCCCTAGTGTCATTTTCGTTATAGACCCAAGGCGCTGTGGTATTTACCGTGTGTTGGGTTTTAAGCTTATTAAGCTGAAAACAGCTTATTTAGGGCTTATTTCTTAAGCTGCTTTGAGTTTTTATTTTTCGTAGGAACTTTATAGAGTAAAGTATTTTTTGTAAATTTTTCAGAATTTTTAGTAATCGTTTAGTATTTTTTATAATTTAATTTAGTTAAAAGATTATTTAATTCATAAAAAATACAAAAATTATCAAAAAAATATTTTGCTTTTTTAGAAAATTTCTTCTATAATCTAGTTATGTAGGAAAAATATAAGAAACTGTTCGTAGGTCCTTTTTTGACAAACTGTTTGACGTTTAAAGAACGGGGTCCGGTACGGGATTTGTGTTATTTGACTCGTTTGTGGGTCAAACGAACTCCGATTTTCGTCTAGTCTTTTTCATTCTCTTCTCGTTATTTTGATCCCTAAGTAGTTTAGAACAAAAATTCCTCGTAGTATTACTTTTTAAAGATTTTAGGTTTTTCCCCCTTTGTTCGGGATATCGGCTTTCTTTTTAGCTAACTAAATTTCATAATTTTTAGGTTTTTCTTAAACTTTTTATTCGTTTTTGTTTATTTGACTTTTTTATCACTCTTCCAAATTCAATTGCCTCCATCTCAACTCAAATCTTTGACTGTATAAAGACCCGGAAACATTCTATACTACTTCCTCGGTTTTTTATTGATTGTTTGATTTTTAACACTTAGATATAGATTTTATATTTTATTTATATTATAATTATATTTTACGGTGTTAATCTCACCATCAATTTTTGGCGCCGCTGCCCTGGGGAGGCGTTTGGAAACGACTATCGTTACATGATTGATCAATTGTGTTTGAAACTGTGATGATTTTCTTTTATAAAAACAATACAAAAGTACAAAAATATTGTTCATTTCTTTTGAGTATAATTTCAGATAAAAACAAAAGAAAAAACCAAAAACATAAAAAACATTGTCCCATTAAAAAAAGAAATAAAATTCACAAATTGTAAAGAAAACCAAAATATAATATTCTCACTGAGGTAGTATCATAATAACTTCCGTACCTGTTGGTTACCCAACTCGCAACAAAAGAATTAAAAACAAACTTGCCTTATTGTGTCTCTTACGACGTACACGGCTCACCTTTGAAAATGCTAAACTAACTATAAAAGTGTGTATACAGGAGGTTGTTCCCAAGGAACTATACGAACCCCGAAAGAGAAATAAGCTTCGCGCTATTCCTACTCCTCCGCTCACCTGGGCGTTTATCTTTTTGAGATATAGCCGTGAAGTAAGTAGATTGATCAGGTTTAAAGTTGTCTATATCAGTTGTCCGTTAAAATAAATGTGAATTAATGGAAAACCCTAAAATCAATCTTCTTTTTTCTTCGTATCATTTAATTCTTTTCTTATCATTCTTCATGTTTAATTCTTATGACGTCATTCGATTATCGTTTGAATCCAATTTACGCGATTAAAGAATGCTCTCTTGTGGAAGTTTGTACACTTCAAACTGTGGGTTGTTCGAGAAGGGGAGTCTAGAAGACAAAATTCTTGTTCCCAATAAACCCGACTCGTCTCAACGATCCTTTAAAAATTGAAAAATTTTGTCTAAATTGTGGGGACCCAATTCATGGTTTTCATTGTCAAAGATGTGCTCTAATACAAAAGACATTCGAGGAAGTCCTTCAAGACTTCCAAGACACTTCCGAGTCATCCGACGACAATACCAACGTTGTTAATGCTCCTCGAGAGCCAATCGTTGTCAATCAGGACCCCGGTGAAAATTCCTCACCAAGTCCTCCACACATTGACCATTGTTGTCACGAGTGCGGTGATTCGTTAGATGGAATCTTTTGTCGACAATGCACTTGTAAGTCTTGTGGGAAAGGTGTCTTACGGTTATAATTGCCCTCCGAGAGGTTCCGATAATCTCTAAATCCACGAGAACCAAATGCAAAAATCAAACCATTGATGAGCCCCTACAAAACTTGCAAGGTTTGCAACAACAATGTCTTCTTGGCACATGCCAAAGATGTGGGTGCAATGAATACGATGGAGTTTGTTTTTATTGTAAAGTTGGAAACGGAACACAAATCAATATTTCAACTCCGTACTCTTCCAACAATTCTCCAAGTGTTGCAAACCATCCTCCACAACCACAATGCGTACCATACTCTCGTGAGTTATGTGGGAACGATTCTCATCACGGTTAACATATTGTCCCACTATCAATCCGTTTGACTACAATGCACCAAGGAACCCATGTTTCCAATCAAAAATTTATTATTTTCCACCAACTTCACCGATTTTCCACAACCATATCTTTGTTTGGAAAATTGCGGGGTCCATCATGAAAGCTTACCAATGTCAACCAATGAATGAAGACTATTATCATGAGGCAAAATTCTTGCTATAATTCAAATTTCTTTTGGTTTTTGACCAATATCAACCCCCTCTAAATACCGTCAATCATGACCAATCTTCAATTCCCAAAATGAGCTATCTCAATTCTCAAAATAACTTATGGAACAAATGACAACCTTATACAGTGATTTGGTTGATCAGCTATACACAAGAAGGAAGAAGGAAAAAGCAATCCCGTCTGGAAGAACGAGCGCTAAAAGATCGATCTTGGAAGATTCCTATTTGCTACATGATGACGGAAGACGAACACTATTGCAAATCACAAAAACCCTTTTAACCAATCGATGGAGCCCAATAACTCTCTAAGTTATGGGGGACGTATCATGCTTTGACACAATTCCGGAAACGGAATCGACGAATTCATAAAAAGTCCTAGTGTTGAGATAACCTTGTCCCTAATCCCAAGTGAGCCCGAGGTATTCCCGACAGTGTGTGATGTGCCTCTTTGTAACAATCCTACCCCTCTTGAAGCTTTCAAAGAACATTCTGAGACTATCATCGATTCCAACGATGATAATTCTTCGAGTGATGACGATTCTACCTACGGTGAGGATATCGAATATGGTGAATCATCACCATCCCGTGTTGAAAATTGTCAGCACAAGTATAGGAGATTGTTGATCCGGAAGTTGGAAGGATTGATGATGATATTCTTTTAACAATCAAAGACGATATCCTTCGTGAAAAATTGTTGAATGTCAATCTTCTTATTGCGAAGATCGATTCATTAAGAATAAGCCTACTCCATCTACCGAAGATTGTGATCAAGGTCTACCTCCATTGTCCTGATCTTTTCTTGGAGGAGACTAACACCTTTGATAATTCTATTCCCGAATCTGAAACTTTCCGCTTTAATCTAGAAGAGATTAGTAGTGGCAGTCCCACTACTCATTCTGATTTATCTCTTCCTGATTATAAAGCATTTCTTCTACGTTGAGTAACTATCATTTAAAAGAAAGGAGTAGTGGGCAGTACCACTACTCATTTGATTTTCTCAATATGATCGTCTTATCTTTGATCTTTCGATATGATCAGTTTCCTTCCTTCTTGACGATTAGAGTGACTTTAATCATGAGGAGTTCGCCGATGAACTCACTCACA
Source organism: Tanacetum coccineum (assembly GCA_026074375.1). Classification (NCBI taxonomy): domain Eukaryota; kingdom Viridiplantae; phylum Streptophyta; class Magnoliopsida; order Asterales; family Asteraceae; genus Tanacetum; species Tanacetum coccineum. The sequence goes on along the minus strand of BQNB010019667.1, from coordinate 57,426 downwards.
TCATGCCTCTCCCGGAACTTGAATATTTCAAATTTAAGATTGAGCTCGATCCGGGAGATTTGACTTCTATTGACCTCGGGATTCGTAAGAATGTGTCTACAACTAAAGTGAATGTATCCAATTATGAGGAAGACAATCTTCTTCTCTTACGCTTATGTTGTATGGATCTTTCTTGCTTTTCTCACATATCCCGTTGTCCCTCCATATCTTCTCTCCACCAGGAATGAAGATACCATTTTTGATCCCGGCATCTCAATGTATCATTCTTTTATGCCGAATGCGTCTCATCGGAGTGGAACTTTCATGAAATTCAATGTTATTTCCAAACCACTTGAAAGACAGTCCGAGATGATTTTACCTTCACATGCTTCCCCATGGATCCATGAATTCGGAGTCGAGTCGAGCTTGTGACTACGTTAACAAAAACAAGAGCTCTTCGTGGGAGCACCCCATGCTTACTCAGTAGTATGTAATAAATAAGTGTTTGTGTGAAGAGGCTTACATTTTCCATTACCCGTGTTTTGTCCATGTTTTGTGCTTTGTGTTGTATGTCCAAGATTTCCCGGATTATGAAGACTCTCGTGCTTGCAGTATTCCACAAGAGTTTCACATCCTCAGCTTCATTTTGGGAATCCAGTATCCAAATCTAATCGACTAACGTTTTATCTTTTGCAACAAACTTCATAAACGGCCTTAGATTTACGTAGGAACCCCTTTGAAACATCGAGGACGATGTTTAGTTCTAGTATGGGGGGATCTTCGATTTGATTTTTGCCTGCAGTCGTTGTTATCACGTAATCCCGTTTTTACCACCAAATTTTTGCAAAAATACCAAAAAAATTGAAAAAATTTAAAAATTTTCAAAAATAAAATAAGTGTTTTGTCACAGTTTTGACTTTCGCTAATGTAGAATGAGAATAATCTTTTGTCTCGATCTGGGCTGTGAGCCCTAGCTAGTTCCTCAACTTACCGCTGGTAGGCTAAGCTTTCACGAATTCGATTGCTTCGAATTTTAATAAGGTGAAGAACAAGAAGTGATAGAGTTAAATATAAGTTTATGTGCTGAACAAAAACTTATATGAATAACTTGTGGCTTTTTCTCCCATTAGCTCTTAATCCACCTAATCATACGTACTCAATTCAGTTCAACTAAGTCAATCGATGTTTTTAGAAAAAGCTTCAAATTTGTGACTTGATTCTTTAAAGCGAGATTTTTCCGTTTCTAGTAATTTGAAAGTTAAAATGCCAAAGAAGCATGAATGAAGTATGAATGCAAAAATGCATGAATATTGAAATTTTGCCAATGAAGCATACATTTGATTATATGGAGCAAGTAAAAGATGTGTCGTGATATCCCACCCTCAAACCCCACGAGGTGGGGTTCAAACTAAAGACATCTTAACTTCGAGGGATTTTGTGTGTTGAGATATCTCACACAGGAACGAGGTCTAGGTGAGGTTTCACACGAAGACAACAAATCCTTAGCACAGATTTGTAAGAAGGTGTTGTTGAGAATTCCCACTTCGCTAGCAACGGGGTGGTTTTCAAACTAAGAACATCGGATCGTTGTTGTGATCGTATACTAGGAAGAAGTCGAGGCCTAGTAGTTACAAACTATGCAACGCATTCCTAGCTTTAAAGAACTTATGAATTATAATGAAGAAGATGTTGCAAAAATTCTATAGTTAAAAATCTCGTTCTTAAAATCAAGTTACAAAAGGGGTCCTAAGTAAGTTTGTGCTTTGAGTCTTGATTCATCTTGAATCACTACTAGTGGAAATAAGGGTTGATCTAATGGTTGAGTTGAAATGAGTACAGCACAATTAAACCATAATACTCATGGTTTGGGAGTTAAAAGTTCACAAGTCATAAGTAGTGAGTGCTAACATCTAGACTTATATTGACAAATGATCATTGTTTAAATTGCTTGGTTTGGAAACTAGTGAAAATCTGGGACGATGAATTTATCCGTCAGGACATCCGTAGAATTATTCATGGTCGTATTCTCATTCTATGATCCCAATTAGATAAAATAAAGGAAGTCAAACAGGAAGTCGAGAAAAGAAAAAGGAAAATCCAAAAATATTAGGGATAATTAGTGTATGAATAAAAAAATGGTGAAAACGGGACTTGTCGAAGCTTTTGATTCCTTAGTTTCCCTTAGACGAACACTTTGCTACTTTTCAAAGTTAATAGGCGAGGAATTGAGTTCTTAGTTTTCATAAATGCCTTACTTCATCTAGCATTGCTGAATGGACACGGCAATACCTTAGTATGGGGGATTTTGGTATGTGCTTAATTACACATACCTTTTACCTTTAAAAACGAGCTAAAATAACCAAAAACGGACTTAAAATGCCAAATATATGCTTGTTTTGCTAAATTGTATTGTGCAGGAACGGATGACTAAGAAAAGGACGAAAAACAAAGCCAAAACGACAAAACCGGACTCGGAATGGAAAAGACTGTGAAAGACAAAGCCAAATCAAAGCCCAAGTCAACCCCGAAGCCAAAAAGTCAACAAATCAAGAAATATAAGTTTAAGGGTTAAAATTGCCAAACCCTAAACTTATAGTTATAAGAGAAAAAAGAAGAAAAAGAAAAGAAGGGTCCAAATTGCCAAATTGGCAAAGCTATACCACAAGGGCCATAGCTGCCAACTCTTTTAACTTGTACCAATAAGGACGTGGGGTGCAACTAGACATAACACTCTTGGGGACTTGTTTTGCCAAGTCCCCAAAAGTTTTAAACAACAAACGGTGGGTGCAATAACAACTAACACCATAAAGGACCAAAATTGCCATTTCCATAAACCTTTTACCCTGTCACTCTCCTTTCATACAACTTACTTTCCCGCCATTTTTGTCTTCCCCAAACCAACTCACGGGTTCACAAACCCTCTTTACCCTGCAACCCAAAACCACCCAATGGGTCAAACCTTTCTCCCCCCTCCACTATCCCTAGAACCCATAAAGTATGCCATGGTGGCAATCCCACCAATTTCGAGCAAAAGGGACGGCTAAGATTGAAGGCCAGGATTTGTTTGCTCTCTCCCTCTCACACAACAAACACAAGCCTCAGTTATAAAAGAAGAGGAAGACAGAAGAAATGAGTTATGTTTTTTAGTTTATTGTTGTTTATTTAATTTTCAGTTTTGTATTTTCCTTCAATATTAAGCATTTTACTTTCAAGTTTTTTTAAAATAGCTTTAAAGCTCTTGTACTCTTCTCTTATAAGCTTGTACTTCTTCATTTGTTCAACACGATTCAGTTTACAAGTGTTCTTGTCATTTGTTTCAAGTTTAAGGTGATTTGCCATACAAAATAAGCTCTTAATAACTCAATTTGAGTCTTATTACTATTCCAAGCTCAAATATTAGCTAAAGTTCTGTATTTTAGAGATTCATTACGTCAATTCTTTACATTTTAAATCTATCATGGACACTTAAAGTAGTTTTGAGCTTATTTTGGGATACAACAAGACAAATAGCTCACAATTCAGCTTATTGTGGTTTTTAAGGTTAGAGGCTTTTGGAAGCCATTAGGATCACCTAGACTCTTCACTTGGATGTCTAGGTGAAGAAGACTCTTCAAATTTCAGGTTTCTCTTTCTAAATTTCATTTTAGCTAATTCATAGCTTATTTCAAATTGCTTATTTCTTTTAAATCCTCATATTAATCCTGTCATCATTTAAGCATAATTAGCCTATAGGTATTTTAGTTTTAATGCTGTTCTAGTTATAATCAATTCTAGTTTTTATTACTTAAAATTCTGTCATAAATAGTTAGTATAAGCTTAGTATAAGTAAGATGCATTAATATTCCTACTAATATCTAGATAGGCTGGAGCGCGGAGTTAGGGAGGCATGAAAATAGCTTAGTAAGCTGCAGAGTGAGAGATAACCGATAGTAGATAAAAGGATTTAGAGATTTAGCTTAAAATTAGAATCCTACGCTACTTTAGTATTAACATTTTCATTACGGTGATGTTTGGTTTAAAGGTCAGTATTTGGACTCTTAAAGTCAACAGCATTCTTTCAAAGCTTTTCAATAAGTTGTGTTAGGCTTTTATATCAAGTTTAAAACAGTATCTAAAAGCTAATTATTTGAATTCCAAAATTTTGAGTTTAAAAAAGCTTTCCTTTGCACAGGTAGCTTTTAGGGAATATTGGTTTTAACTTTTAGATTTAGGGCTCATCTATTTTCTATTATAGCAAAAGATAGGATATAGTACCTAGTGAGTTTGTTTAGAAGATCATGAACCACAAAATTTAGCCTGCCTTTTTGATACACTTGTCCACCAAGCCTCTTTTTTAGTCACAGTTTTAAAAAACCCAAAGACCTTTTTCACCATCAAAAATCAGCAAGTAAAAATGATTTTTAAAAGCTCAAAATTTGTGCACAAGCTGTTTATCTAGAGTACTCAATCTGTTTTCAGTTTTCTTTCCAATTAGAGCTTATTTGACAGCTTTTAATAAGCTGTCAAATAAGCCACTTAGGTTAAGCTTAAATCTCCCCTGGTGCAAAGGGGAGATTTTAAGCCCCTTTTTCTTTGTCATTTAGTGTTCTTAAGCCCAAGTTTTTGGCTTATTTTAAGAGCTTATAAGCTCTTGTATAAGCCCTCAAAGTTTCAGACTTTAGTGAGCTTATTTGATGGCTTATTTTTAAGCCTCAAACTTGCCTTTCACTGTTTTGTTCAAGCCTAGGTGTAGGATTGCTTATTTTTCTTTTCTGGCTTATTGAGCTTATTTCATAAGCTCACTTGTGTCCAAATAGCTTATTTAGATAAATTAGTCAAGTTGTTAAGCTTATTCCCTTTTTGCTAGCTTATTTACATGCCAAGCTTAGTCTTTTAGCCTTTTTAAGCTTCACTTAAGTTCTGTCATCATAAGCTGTTCTCAACAGCTTATTAGTCTAAGCTTTAAGCCTTTTTGGCTTATCTAGATTTAGATTAAGCCCTTTTGCTTATTTTTCAAAGTCCTAGCTTATTTGTCCCAAAGTGCCCCAAGACTTAGCATTTTTTTTAGCTTTTAAGCCCTTTAAGCTAAACAGCCACCTTTAAGCTTATTTTTAAGCTTATTCAGGGCTTTTCGTAAAAAGTGGTAGAAGACAAAGTTGTTAAGCCCCACGAGCTTAACAACTTTGCTTCTTTGAGTTTTCAAAAAAAAAAAAGGGGGAAAGACAATTAGTCCGGGTGAGCAAGACTCGAACCCGAGACCTCTCGATACATCCCCTTTTATACCAACACCCTCACCACTGCGCCCTTGGGTCTTTTTCGTTAAAGACTCAAGGGCATTTATTCTTATAGTAATTTTGCCCTTAACAGCTTATAAGCTGTTATAGCTTATTCGGGGCTTATTTCTTTAGCTTATTTTAGTTTCTTATTTTTCGTAGGACCATTAAGGTATCTAGTATTTTTAGAAAAAATTTCAGAATTTTTCATAATCGTTTAATATTTTTTATAATTTAATTTAGTTAAAAGTTTATTTAATTCATAAAAAATACAAAAATTATCAAAAAAAATATTTTGCTTTTTTAGAAAATTTTCTTTTATAATCTAGTTTGTAGGAAAAATATAAAATTTTTCGTAGGGTCATTTTTACAACTTTTCATCTTTTAAAGAACGGGTCCGGGTACGGGATTTTGTTTTGACTCGTTTTTGGGTCAAACGAACTCCGTTTTCGGTCTAGTCTTTTTCATTCTTCGTTATTTGATCCCTAGAGTAGTTTAGAAGCAAAAATTTCTTCGTAGGTTTATTTTTAAAGATTTTAGGTTTTTCCCCCTTTTGTTCGGGATTCGGGCCCTCGTTTTCTAGTTTAATTTCATAATTTCTAGGTTTTTCTTAAACGTTTTTATTCGTTATTGTTTAATTTGACTTTTTCACTCTCCCAAATCAATTCCTTCATTCAAACTCGAATCTTCGATCGTATCGATTTACCAGTCCAGCCTCGTTGGGGATAAACGACCCGGGAAAGCTCTATACTACTTCTCGGTTTTATTGATTGTTGATTTTTATACTTATATATATATTTTATATTTTATTATATATTATATATATTTATAGTGTGAATCTCACCAATCAATTTTTGGCGCCGTTGCCGGGGAGGCTGTGAAACCGTCTATCGTTACGTTTGATCAATTGTGTTTGAAACTGTGAATATTTTCTTTTATTATAAAAATATAAAAAAGTACAAAAATATTTTTCATTTCTTTTAGTATAATTATCAGATAAAAACCAAAGAAAAACCAAAAATATAAAAACATTGTCCATAAAAAAAGAAAATAAAAATTCACAAATTGGTAAAATACCAAAATATAATATTCTCAACTGAGGTATTATCATAATAACTTCCGGTGAACTTGTTGGTTCCCAACTCGAACAAAAGATTTAAAAACTTGCCTTTTGTGTCTCTTTCGACGTTCGGCTCACCTTGGAATAGTGATACAAACTATAAAGTTGGGTATAAGGAGGGTTGTTCCTAGAAATTCGACCCGAAAAGGGAGAAATAAGCTTCCGCTATTCCGTACTCCTTTCGACTCTCTGTGAGTTTATCTTTTTGAGAGTTACGTTGAATAAATAAAGTTAAGTAGATTATTTGGTTTTAAGTTGTCTTATCTCATTGTCCGTTAAAAAACATTGTGAATAAATCTTTGAAAAACCAAAAAAAATTTAGTGTAGTTTTTCTTTTGTCTACTCCTATTTTGTGCATGACGCACTCGGTCTCAAGCCCGTAGCGTCGAAACAACCAACAAAGTTCGACCAAACTTCTGTTGAATCATTAATTTGAGAAACCTGACTCCTCCCATAGTTTCGATGGCTGATATCTGTACTATGGCGCAATTGCTCGAAGCACCCACCTGAGGGTTACGTGGATGCGATTGTTTATCCGGAAATCACAGCAAATAACTTTGAGATCAGCTCATGGTCTTTGAATCTTGTCCAAAACTAAGCAATTTTTTGGCAATGATAAAGAAGACCCACATGCTCACATCCGTTATTTAACAAGATCACTTCTACAATGAGATTCCAAACGTACCAAATAGTCGCGTTAAACTTATGCTTTTGTCCCATTTTCTCTCGAAGGGGCTGCACGAATATGGATAGGAAAAAGAAACCCCTCGGTCGTTTGTGAAACATGGGATGATCTTTGTTTCGAAAATTTATTAACAAATTTCATCCCTCCCTCTAAAACGATAAATCTCATTAAATGAAATCCCGAGATTACAGCAAAAATTTGATGAGGATCTGTTTTATGAGGCTTGGTTGGTTTCAATGATCTTTAAGGGATGCCCTCATCAGGTTTCAGAATTGCATCACACTCGGTACATCTTATAAGGCCATTAAATCAAATGATCAAGATTCATGGAACTCTGCGCCTGGTGGTAACCTTCTTAGACAAAATGCTCGTGTATGTTTAAAAATCATCGAGGAGCAAGATAAGGTACGTCAATCAAGAAACAAGATGTTGTAGCATACAAATAAGTAAAGCTCTTCCCACCCAAGCAGTACTAAATCTGATGTTGCTGAATCAAAGACATGGTTCGGGCATTAATTTCGAAGAAAAAACCAAAACCCCCAGCTTCCGCCCCTTAAAAGGGATTGTTAAAACAAAGTTGTGGGACTAGTGGGGCGAGGTCATTCGTATCAAAACTGTCCAGCCACCAATAGCAAAGGTAAAATGACAATATCACAGAGTATGTGTCCTAGGCGCCTGCGGCCAATTTCAAACCTAAGCTTATTATGCGTTATCGACTCGAAGGATCTCAAAATCAAATTCGACCTCCTGGGGTTTCTCCAGGTTCATGAATCCTAATGCAAAATAATCAAAACTCAATTTTCAATCGAGGAAATATAACTTCAATCACTAACAGAGGAACAATTTCAACCAAGGTCAATTTATCGAACCTACGGTTCATCAACCAGTAGTTATTCAACCAGTAGTCATCAAGGACTGTCTCCCTAGACACAGGACTTTTCTTGTTGTCAAAATTACAGATTTTGAAAGATATGTCAAAGACAATGATTGCAGTGTTGAGAAACATGCAAAACCAAGGTCAAAACCTGCAATCCCAAATGGAAATTCTGACTCGACATGCTTTCAAAATTTGGTACTGCTAATACAGCTTATTCTTTCGGTTCTGGAACTCTCCCTAGGTAACACTGTTACCAACCAAAGGAAGATTTAAAAGGTATCACTACCCGGAAGTGGTGTCACCATTCAAGGACCGAAGCAGTCAATCATGTCTCCGAGGTGGACAAAGGAACACGATGCCTGCCCATGCTTATAACGCGAAGCACCCGAAGACGTCCAACTCTGTTGTTCAAATTCAGTCTGTAATCTATTCTGAGTCCCAATGTTGACTCCTGTTGTTACTCCAGGTTCCTAAGCATCAATTCCATTTCCATCAAGAAGAATGATGAAAGGCGCAAGGAAAAAGCACTAACGATCACAATCGGAAATTTATGAAATCTTAGAGATTTAAGTTTCGAGATTCGCTTTACCATATGCTTGATGCTCATGCTTAAATTTGCTTCAACTTTTAATAATCTCTGATTGGAAACAAAGAGAAATTGAGCGACGATGGCAGAACTCCTTTGAATGAGAACTGTTCAGCGGTCTTCTCAACAAGTGTACCTAAGAAAACTTGCGAGACCCTGGTCCGATTTTTGATTCCATGTGAATTTACAGGGATTACTACATGCAAGCATTGGCCGATTCTTGGCGAGCATTAATCTCATGCCTTATTCTGTATGGATCAATCTATCCTATTCCTGAATTGACCCCGACATTGCATTGGACATTTGATTGGCTGGACCGTCGATCACTAAAATGATCAGGTTATCGCTGAAGATGTCTTTCGTAAATGTGGGAAAATTCCAATGTCCAGCTGACTTGTAGTTGTTGATTTTGAAAACCAGACACACGAGTACCCTTAATTCCGGGAGGATGTTTCTTAAAAAACAAGTCATGCTTTTGGTAGTTGATTTATGAAGGTGAGATTACCTTCGTGTTGGCAAGGAAGCCATTCAATTCAACCTGGACCAAAACTTCAAGGTACACAGTGATTAAACAATATGACGGTACCAAATCGACGTATCGATATTTGGCTTGTGATGAGTATTCTCAAAGAGGTCTGGGATTTTCAATACGTGATCGCGAAGTGGCAATTCCCACTCCATCATTTTAAGCCTATTGTTTCTACCTGCTTCTCCAACTCTAACTCCTTTGAGGACAGTGATTTTCTTTTAATGGAAGACAGCTGATTCGTTTCTTGCTCTAAAGATGATCCTACTTATTGAAAGTTGATCAAAGCTTATCAGGGATCCTGAGGGGGACATCCTGCATTCTAGAATCAATTTTGAACAGTGAACCACCACCCCCCCCCCCTCCCAACATCATGAACAATATATGCCTGGAGAAGCTACGGAAAGAGCTTAAACTCTGTGATGCAAAACTGTTGAATCTTCGCTTGATAACCTACCGAGTTGAACTCAAGGAACTGGCCAACCCATCTTGAATAGCGTTTTTTAGAAGAAGAAGGTGACAACATGTTGCCTGTTTATTAATTTGCTAAAGACTTAAAAGATGCGGAAAGGAATAAAGCAACTATTCTCAAGGTCTCAAGTCCCTAACAAGCGAGCATCGCTTGGAAACTCTCGATATAAAGCGGTGTTTAGCCCAGAAATTTTGTACTCACAAAAATTCTAATGGAAGAGGACCTACGAACCATCTGTGCAAGTCAGAGAAAGGTAAACCCAAAAATCCTCATGATGTTATCAAGAAGGAGGTTGGTGAAAAACTCCTTGACGCTTGATTGATTTACCCCTTCTCTGTCAGCCCTTGAGTGAGCACCGGTACACTGTGTACCTAAAATGGAGGTTATGACCGTCATCACAAATGGATGAAAATGAAACTGATTCCTACTCGATGGTCACGGATGGCTGCAGTATTATTGTATTACAGTAAAACTTATTAAGCCACCCGAAAAAGGACACACCTTCCCCATTGACCTTTTGTGGACGCAACTGCTCGAAAGACTAGTAGGAAACGAATACTACTGTTTCCTCGACGGTTTTTCGGGTTACTTTCAGATCCCAATTGCCCAAAAGATCAAGGGAAAGGACAACCTAACATGCCCATAGGAACTTTTGTCCTATCGTCGCATGCCTTTTGGGCTATGCAAATGCTCTGGCAGTTCAAAGATCGTATGATGGCAATCTTCAGATTTGATTGAAAAAACGATGGAAGTATTTATGGATGACTTTTACGGTCTTTGGGGACTCTTTTCTCTACGTGCTTTAGCCCATTGGAAAGATGTTGAAGCGGTGTGATAAGTACCAATTTTCTTTAAACTGGGAGGAAGAGCCATTTTATGTAAAGGAAGGCATTGTTCTCGGGACATAAAAGTTCTAAGTCGGGACTTAAGGTTGTTAGAGCTAATAGTCGAAGAGTAATAGCTAAACCCCTCATCCGACTTATGTCAAAGGTGTCCGTAGTTTCTTTGGGGCACGCGAGTTGTTACCGACGATTCATTCAGGGGACTTCTCTAAAAATTGCCCCGTCCTAATGACTCATTTCTTGAAAAAGAGACTCTATTTTTCTTCTCTGAGAGTGTATCGACTCTTTTAATACATCAAAAAAATTGACTGAGGCTTTTCCGATCTTAATTGCTCCCGCTGGGAATTGCCTTTTGATCTGATGTGCGATGTTAGCGACTTCGCCAATTGGGGGCTAGTCCTCGGGCCACAGTAAAAGCAAAGCATTTTCACCTATGACACTATGTCTAGCAAGAACTATGAACGAGGCTCAAACTCAACTACACTACTACCGAAAGGAATTACTTGCCGAGTAGTGTATGCCTTTGAGAAATTTCTGTCAAATCTTGTTATGTCTTAAAGCATAGTGTATACTGACCAATTCTGCCATTCATAGGTATCCTCTTTGCCAAGAAGGATGCTAAGGGCAAGACTCATGCGGTGGATCTGTTGCTCCAAGAATTTGATATTGAATATTCGAGGACATAAAGGAGCTGAGAAGCTCGCCGCGTCATCTGTCCAGACTTGAAACTCCGCTTCATGGACAAACTCGGAACAAGAAATTCAATGGACGCATTTTCTCTCGAAACTTCTTGGTTCTGTTGCTCTTCAGATTTCAAATACCCCATGGTGTTGCAGATTTTGCAAACTTACCATGCGGGGAAATCGTTATCAAAGGCATGACATCCCAACAAAAAAATAAATTTTTCAAGGATGTCAAGCATTATTTATGGGTTGATCCTTTCCTGTTTAAGATCTGTGCTGATCGGGTGATAAGATGTTGTGTTTCTGGGCAAGAAGCTTTTGACATTCTCCATGCTATGCCACGTGGACTACTGGGGGTACTATGGTGCCATAATTACAACAGCACGGAAAAATCTTCGATTCTTGGATTCTATTGGCCCACACATCTTACAAGGATGGCCATGACTTTGTCACCATTGTGACATTTGTCAACGTCAAGGAAAAATTACGCACTAGGGATGAGATTGCACAAAACTTCATCAAAGTTTGCGAATATCTTTGACATTGGGGCATTGATTTTATGGGGCCGTTCCGTCTTCAAGAGGGGAACAATTACTATACTCGTGGCAGTTGACTACTTGTCAAAATGGGTTGAAGCTAAGGCTCGTCTCCCCACGAATGATGCCTTGAGTGTTGCAAATTTTGAAAACTTATTTTCTCGATTTGGTGCCCACCCGAGCTATCATAAGGTGATTCGCGGAAACTCACTATTGCAATGACCAATTTACAAAGGTCATGCTTAGTACGGAGTCACTCCTACCGTCTCTCCCAAAAACCGCGTATCAACCCACAAACCAATGGGGGCAGTTGAGGTGTCAAATCGGTGGTTTTTTAAAGCGTATATTTCTTGAGGAACCGCTAGGAGGGAAAATGTGCTCTGGTCGGAAAACGAGTTGATGCTTTATGGGCCATTTCCGCCAGCTTACAAAAACACCCATCGGATGACACTTCCGTATATGCTTGTGTATGAAAGCATGTCATCTACCGATTCGAGTTAGAGCATAAAGCCCTACTGGGCCATAAGAACAAATTTTGATGGTTCAAACTGCGGAAGTGATCACAGGAAAGGTCACTGAATGAAAACTAAATGAAATTCGTCTGATCAAGCCTACGAAAACTCTTTGGATCTATTAAGCGTAAACCAAGAGGTACACGATGTTAAGATCAAAAACAGCGTTTTCAACGTTGGTGTGATCGGGTTCTCCTTTTTCAAATCTAGACTGAAGATTTTTCTTCAGGGCAATTGAAATCCTCGTTGGTGGGGACCATTCACTGTTGGTCCAGTATTTCATTATGGCTACCGTCGAGCTAATCTCAAAACTCAGGGCCCACCTTTAAAATGTGAAAAAAATGGTCATCGTATAAAACCTACTTTGGAGGGCGGAGGTGACAACCGAGGTTGTCCCGGATCCTCCAAACGTTCCCATGAACACAATAAATTCGGGGGACGGGTCAAGCGGTCACGAACCCTAAAACAAGCGCTTCGTGGGAGGCACCCCATGGCTTATAGAGCTTAGTAGTAGAATTGATAGAAGTATTGTGTTTTTGTGATTCTAGTGTTGTTTGTGATGAGAGTTGCTTCTGCCCATTCAATGTGCTTGTTGTTTTATTTGTCCAGGTCTTCGGTTTATGAAGGGCTCGCGATTCATGTCATTTTTAACTCGGAGCTTCACTCCTCAGACGTTCATTTGGGAAACAGTAGTTCTCCACAACTAATCGACTAACATTCATCTTTTGGCACACACTTTATTAAACGGCCTTAGATTTAAGTTAGGAACCCCTTTGAAATCGAGGTACGGTGTTTAGTTCTTGTATGGGGGTTCTTCGATTTGGATTTTTGCCGCAAATCGTTGTTATCAGTAATCCCGTTGTTTTTACCACCAAATTTTGCAAAAAATACCAAATAATGAAAAACATTTAAACAATTTTCAAAAATAAAATAGTGTTTTGTCACATTTTTGACTTCCTAACGGGTTGAATGAGAATAATTTTTGACGCGATCGGGCGTGTTGAGCCCTAGCTTGTTCCTCAACTTACACTTGTAGGACTTAGCTTTCACGGAATTCGATTCTCTTGAATTTTAAAAAAAGTGTGAGGAACAAGAAGTGAGTAGAGTTATTTATAATGTTTTTGTGCAGAACAAAAACGGATATGGAGTACCTTTGTGTTCTTTTTCTCCCATTTTAGCTTCTAATTACCTAATCATACGTTGTTCCAATTCAAATTAACTAAGTCAACATCAATGTTTTTAGAAAAGCTTCAAAACTTTGTAACTGATTCATTAAAGCGAGATTTTTTGTTCTTAATAATTCGAAAGTTAAAATGCCAAAGAAGCTTATGAATGAAGTATGAATGTAAAAATGCCATGATATTGAAATTTTGCCAATGACGATACATTTGAATTTAGGAACAAGTAACAAGATGTGTCGTGATATCCCACTCCGCTAACCACGAGGTGGGGGTTCAAACTAACGTAATCTGTACTTCTAGGGATTTGGATGTGTGTCTGTGTTGTGTATCTCACAGGAATCGGAGGTCTAGGTGAGGTGTTCTACTCTAAAAACACTTATATTAGCCCATATTAGGGAAGAAGGTGATGTTGTGATTTCCCATACGCTAGCAACGGGGTGGGTTTATTCAAACTAAGGAAACATCGGTCGTTGGTTGTGATATCTAATAGGGATGCGAAGGCCACTGGGTAGGTGTTCCAACTAAGCAATCGCATTCCTCGCTTTAAGAACTTGATAGTATGATGATGAAGATGTTGCCAAAAAGTTCTAACAGTTAAAAATCTCGTTCTTTAAAAATCAAAGTTACAAGTTCTTTACTAAGTTGTTGCGTTGAGTCATGATTAATCTTGAAATTACGGGACTATGGAAATAAGTTGATCTTTGGTTTGAGTTGAAATGAGTACACACACTTTAAATCCATATACTCATGTTGGGAGTTAAAATGTTCACAAGTCATAAGTTGGGTGCACTCTGATTGTAGGACTTATTATTGACAATGATCTTGTTTAATTGCTTGGTTCTGGATCTATTGTGAAAAAATCTGGGGACGATGAATTTATCCGTCAGGACATCGTAGTTTATTCTTGGTCGTTTCTCCATTCTATGATCCTCTAGTGATAATAAAATAAGATGTCAAACAGAAGTCGAGAAAAGAAAAGGAAAATCCCAAAAATATTAGGGATAGTTAGTGTATGAATAAAAAGTGTGAAAAAGGGACTAGTCGAGGCTTTTAGATTCTTAGTTTCCCTTGGACGGGGAACACTTTGCTACTTTTCAAGTTTTTAGTCGAGGAGTACTGAGATTCTTAGTTTTTGTTAAATGATACTTCATAGCATTGCTGTAGAGGACACTGGCAATAACTTAGTTAAGTATGGGGGGTTTTTGGTATGTGCTTAAACTACACATACCTTTTATCCTTTAAAAACGAGCTATATAACCAAAAAAAACAGGACTTAAATGCCATATTATATGCTTGTTTTGACTAATTGTATTGTGCAGAACGGATAACTAAGAAAGGACGCTAAAACAAGCGAAAACCGACAAAACGGACTCGGAATGGAAAAGACTGTGAAAGACAAAGCCAAATCAAAGCCGGAAAGTCAATCAAGTCAAAAAGTCAACCCAAGTCAACTCCGAGGCCAAAGTCAAGAAAATATAAGTTTAGGGATTGAAATTGTAAATCCCTAAACTTATTTTTAAAGAAGCAAGAGAGGGCCAATATGTATTTGGCATATAGGAACATGTGGAGGCGGCAAAAACTGCCAAATCCCCTAACTTGTACCACCCAAGGACGTGGGGTGCAAAGAGTTGTATAACTCTTGGGGACTTGTTTTGCCAAGTCCCCAAAAGTTATATAACAACAAGGACATACGGTGCAAAGATACAAGAAACCATGAGGGGCCATTTTTGCCAAGTTCACAAAACTTCACCCTGTTATCACTCTAACAACTTTCTCCGCCCTTATTTTCCCTCCCAACACATCCAAGGGTTCTCCACCATCCTTTTACCCTGTAAACCCAATTCCCCCATTGGATATTCCTTTTCCCCCTCTCACTACCTTGCCAGTACATATATGCCAAGTTGGCAATCCCACACCCCCAAGCTAAATTCGACGACCAAGATTGAATTTTGAAGATTGAAGGGCCAAGATTAGAGGTTTAAACCACTCACAAAACAAACACATCCCTGTTTGTGTGTCTACTAACTCAAGCACAACAGCTATAGAAGAGAAAAGAAAGACCTAGTTGTATTTTTTTGCTATAAAAGCCTTGTAAGCCGTTGTGGCAAAAAAATTCAGTTTTTAATTCAGTTCTTATGTCGTTTTAATATAGTTTTAAAAGTATTTTAAAGTGTTTTTAAGTTAATGTCTCTTATGCATTTGTAATTGTAGGATCCCTAGATCATTCCATGGATTAAGCACAAGATCAATGGCACAAAAGATTTAAACAATGAAGAACTTTTTATTAAAAAAAACAAGATGGTGCTACAAACCCTTAAGATGAAAAACAAATAATGGAGAGGCTAACCTAATTTGATAGACTAGTGTATTTTATACATAATAAGGATTTGCCTTTGAGGGCTTTTCTTATTAGGCTTTTTACATCTGGCCCGTATACTTAATTAAACATTATTTAACATTGACTTTCGGAGCTAGACTTTTGATATTGTATCTATCGAGTGACCGAAGCTTCTTTGTTTAGGACCATTTATGTGATCTAACAAATATCCCCTAGATGAGGTCATGAGAAGTCACTCGTTGCTTGTCTCTTTAGCTCATTGTTGATGGGTTAAACCTTTTTTACTTTGATGTGCTTCGGTAAATCAATCTTTAACACCTTGTTCTGATCTTTAGAATTTGATGTGTTGACGATCTTGATCTTTGGACTTGTTTAAGCTTTACTTCTTTTGAATTACTTTGCTGATCTCCTTTACTTAGGTCTTTGCCCTACGCGGATCTTAGTCTCACACTATGCTCATATCTGTTGGTAATCTTTGAAAGCTTTGTCATGATGTTTCTTATTCCAATCAGTATAACGTTTTGTATTTGATGAAGACATTGATTTCTCATTAGATTGGGCGGAAAGCTTGTTATGAAAACTTTCTTGATTACTTAGATACTGTGGTTATTGGATATGAGCTGGTCTTGAAATCGGAAACTTTGAGTCGTCATTCGCATGATTAACAATTTTAGTCAACAACATAAAACATTTTGTTATGTAAAAATGCATTAATGTGTCTAGAAAAAACATTTTGTGAAACCACACAATGGGTTTTATATTTTGAAGGGACCGAGTATAGATGATATACTCAATCTGGCTCGGTTTACATTACACCTATGATTCGTGAGGATCCATGTTTATCAGTATGAATAAACTGCACATGTGATCAGATAGATTCATTAATAGAACTTCTTGACAGGTTTTCGGCACGTGACATGCACTTAGTTCCTCTATACCTAAGTATCAGATTTCCCTAATGTTCGCCGTTCTCTAGACCTTATGTCCGAAAGGACTAAACGACTATAAGTATTTTCTAAATAATAGAATGGTAAAAGGAGTGAGTCAGTAAGTGACTATTGTGATCTATACGTACAATTCCTTTTTCAGGTTTTCCTTCTTAATACAATTAAAGTACCGTAGAAGGTGTGGCAACAAATGATTTGATAAACATTCGATGTGCTTTTAAAATTTGTTTGGGGCACTAAACGATAGTTTAAATCAGAAATGCTTTCTGATGATGTTTTTTGGAAATACTATCCCGGAAAAGAGATTGAAGTGCCTTGGGAAATCTCCAATCGTGTACAAGTCATTTATGGAATTCCCTTCACTAAGTGGGCGAGTCCTAGTAAGGACAAAGGCTTGAGCATTCATACGAACACCCTGGTGATGGTACTAACATCCTCTTTCTCCATTCCATGAGATCACTTTCACGAACATGAAACAAAAGATTCTTTGTTATTTATCAAGTTACTTGTGTAAAACACAATACTTTTTGGTTAACCTTGGCATTTTAGATCATATTAACACCTTATGTCCACTTACACATGTGCGATCGATAATCGAACAGCTGTTTAGCACATGCCTGGATAGGACTTTGCATTTTAGAATCAATCAGAATCATTATATTATCCGTTTGACATGTTTATGTCACATTCTCTTCCCTCCGATCAAAGTCTGAAACTTAGTGAATGGTTTAGATCTGAATGGACATAAAAATGTATCAATTCCTCCTCAAAGTATGTAGGTGAGGTATAAAATAGCACAAATATCATGTGAGCTCAATTGAGAACAAGACCTTTAGAATACCTTGACAGGAATGATACTGCAATCTGTCTTGACGTGTAAGCGGTTTGGTCGTAGTCAAACTATGATCAATAGAATCAGCAATCAGGGTCGTTCTTTTGACCTGCACAACTGTTAGTTACTGATTCTCCCCTCATCAATGACCCGTGTCAATGTTGATTTGTTAACCGGAACATGTCTTGATAAAACAAGGTGGTTTATGAGAAAAAAAAGGTTCGGGTTCGACAATTCTTGTATGTAAAAAATTAAAGCACTGAAGCGTGAATTAAATTCTGGGCTTAAGATCCGGGTTACAGTCTAAAATAAACTGCAAGCATACTACTTAAACTAATATTTTATATATTTTATTTATTTTTTTATTTTTTTAATATTACACAATAATACATGTGAACACTTGGTTACCGGAGACAGACTCATCCTGTAGTTCTTCAGAGTTCTGGTGACATTTGTTTAACTCCAAGCAGTGGAGTAGGTTGCGATAGCGCCTCTCGCGTAATGGCCTTCGTAAAAATGTCAGCCAGTTGGTTATTTATGTCTCCACTGAAATACAACTCAACACCTTTCCTTTCAAACTGCTCTTGATAAAGTGATTGGGATATCATGTGCTTGGAAGCGACGGTGTTTAACAACTTTTACACGCATTAGAGCAATAGCACTTTGTTGTCATATATACATCGGTATTTTGTTGAACGCAATTCCATAGTCTGCAGTTGAGAACGCATCCAGAGAATTGAGCAACAGCTCCTGAGGTAGGGCGATGTATTCAGCTCTGTAGCGGATGTGGCAGGTACTTTTCTGCTTTTTGGTATGACCAGGCTACATGTCGATGTCCAAGAAATTGAGTCTGAACCCAGAAGTACTATTCTCGTGTGTCATGCCATCCTGCATAAATGTCAGCTCTGCAAAAGCTTGTAGTTCAAAGCGGAGTCCTTTCGGATACCACGGACCCTATGTGAATGTCCTTTAGGTACCGAAGATCCGCTTTTTAGCAGTAAGGTGCATTTCAGTAGGCTTAGGCTGGTAACAGTGCACAATACATACAGCAAATTACTATGTAAGGTCTTGATGCAATAAGATATAAGGGAGCCAACCATACCACGAAATCGTGTAGGATCAATTAGCTTGACTCCTTATCTTTTCAACGGTTGGGGGACGCTCCGCCAATTGGTAGTGGTCAATGGGTGTCTGAGGGTCAAAACCAAATTTTTCAACGATTTTCCTGAGCATATTTGGATTGGTTGATCTAGATGCCTCTGGGATTTTGAGAAACCTTGTAATTACTAAAAGAATGACATTTGTCCCATCATCGACATGAAAGTTGAGTTCATTTCAAAAAGCAACTAATTTGAAGGCTTTGGGGAGTTAGTAGGGCAACAGATAATATTCATCTACATATATTTTGTCCAGTAGAAGATGTTTGCACCTGGTTTTTCTCGTGAAGGAGTTGTAGGATCGACCACGCCTTTTGTAAAATCCTGACTTGATGTGAAACGTGATAGCTTGTTCATACCATGCTCGTGGAGCTTGTTTGAGACCATAGAGAGCTTTCTTGAGGCGGTACAATTGCGAGGAATGCTCTGGATTCTACAAATCCTTCTGGTTGACTGACATAGACAACTTCATCAGTCGCCGTTGCAGGTAGTCGGTTTTTCACGTCCATTGGAAGATGCCATGCTTCATACTGGCTGCGACGTGAGCATATGGAAGAGTCTGATCGCTTCTAATCTAGCAACGGAGCAAAAATGATACCTCATAACATCAATTACCAGCTTCCTGACGATAACCTTTCGCCCAATGACCGAGCTTTGTTCTTCAAGAGTCTCCATATTCATCAACTTAATTTTGAAAATTCCATTTGAGCGGGAATGTAAGATTATTATCTGGACAGGGCACAGTATCCAATACATCTAGACGTTTCAAATCATGAAGTTCTTCGTGCAATAGCTCATTCAGGCACGAGTGCTCTAAGGCTTGCTTGAAGTCTTTGGTTCAACATGAGTTAAGAATTCATTGAAGAAGCACCACATTGCGTCGGTTTCGAGCTGTTTCCTGGTAGAGACGGGTCGGTCTTTATCCCCAATAATGTTTTCAAGCGGATGTGCTTGAGTCCATTTTTGCACATGAGGTAATTGGTTGTTGGGAGTAACATCGATGTTGACTGAGTTGGAATGAGATGCTTCTGAAATCGATTTCAGGAGCCTTTATAGGTGTCAACACATAGTTGTCATCATGATCGTAAGTGTTTCCATCAGAATCATAGGTGTCTGGTAGAGAGTATTTGGTGATGGTATGAGGCTTTCAGTAACTGTAGGAGCGCCTTTCTGAGATAAACTGTTGTGGAAGGCTGAACCATTGGCATTCTCGGTGTGCCGGGCTTGGCAGCAGGAACATATCGGGGTTTTATCGGAAACATCCGGATCTTGGTATCGGAACAAACCTCATCATCATCAAACCATTGAAAACAAATCGTTCACTGTTTCTTTGTAGGAGGGACACTTGGTGGTTCTTATTTATGGGTCTTTTTACTTGTGCAGAAGGCTGCGTCCGGAATGTAAAGCAGTAAGTTCGAGTTCTGTACTGTTTGGCACAGAAGTCATTTGTTGAGGTGCGAGGCCTGAACTGGTTTGGACAGACGTCAATCCTTCGGTAAGTTATCGAATGGCAACATGGAGACGGTTTCCTGAATCTACGAGTTCGTTTGTTGTAGAATTCGGTAAGCGTCTTGGTGGTTATTGTCAACGACTACTCTCGATTTACATGGATAAAATGTTTGCGATCAAAAGATGAGGCTCCAGCTTTTATTATCAATTTTTGAAGATGATCCAAGTACGGCTTAAGGAAACCGTCCGTTGCATCAGAACAGATAATGGAACTGAGTTTGTTAATTAGACATTGCGTGAATATTATGAGAAGGTTGACATCTCTCATGAAACATCAGTTGCACGCTCTCCACAGCAAAACGGTGTTGTTGAAAGACAAAATTGTACGCTAATAGAAGCAGCCCGCACTATGTTAATTTTTGCAAAAGCTCCTTTATTTCTATGGGCCGAAGCGGTTACCACAACCTGTTATACCCAAAATCGTTCCATGATACGTCGTTGTCACGGTAAAACACCATACGAGCTTTTATACGACAAACCTACCGATCTCGAATCGAACAGTAGCATTAAGGGCTCGTTGAGTCTTCACAATAAACTTCTCAATCACTTGAGGAGTTTCATCCTTTGTTCGAAGAAATCTTACCCATCCAAATCTGGTGTAATCATCCACTATCACCAAAACATACTTCTTTCCGTTGATACTTTCCGTTCTCATTGGTCCGCAGAGGTCCATATGTAGTGTATGGAGAACTTCAGTATTGGTGTTTTCCGCCTTTAGTGGATGTGATGCTTTCTTGCTTTTACCTAGCTGACAAGATGGACACAAATGGTCTTTGTCATATTTCAGCATGGGTAATCCTCTGACTAGATCATTTCGAGCCAATTCGTTCAAAGTCCCGAAATTCAGATGATTCAACCGACGATGCCATAACCATGACTTCGTTGAAGAGGCTTTTGTAAGCAAGCAAACTGGTGAAGCTGACATCATATCATTCAGTGAGATAGAGTACAGGTTGGTTGTCCGTGAACCTTTGAGTAGATCCACCATATCGTAGTTGCGGATGTGACACGAATGCTGTCGGAAAGCAACTTCTAAACCTCCATCACAAAACTGTCCTACTGAGAATAGGTTGTGCTTGAGTCCTTCAACATAATAGACTCGAGAGATGATAGTGTCACCCAGTTTATAATCACCATAGCCAACGATCGCTGCATAATCATCGTTGCCAAATCTCACTGTACCAATGAACTTTTCTACAAAGTTGATAAGTCGCGCACGATCTCCGGTCATATGCCGTGAGCATCCTGAGTCCAGATACCAGAGAACAATTTGTACTACCTGCAATAACAGAAACATTTCCGGTGATTGGATGCCCTTTAGGGTTCCGGTTAGTTAACAATTAAGGATACCAGAAATCCCTTTGGAACCAGACTGTGGATCACAGAGTTTGCAATCAGGGAACCTAGAGATCATAGTTATATGCGCACTAGACTTAACACTTCGTTGTTCGCTAGGGATTTCGTGGTATTGTCCAAGGTAAGAAGGGGAATCGATTTAAAGGTCCTTCGCTCCGGTTGCAATAATTAGAGGCTAACATAATTTCTAGCGTTTGCTGCTCATAATGAACATGGTCTTCTATCAAATGATGTGAACACTAGCGTTTCTGAATGTAATTTGCTGGGGGGAAGAAAAGAAGAGGTTTATGTTTAGCCAACCAGACGATTTGTGGATCCAGACAAACCTAACTACGTGTACAGCTTAAAGATAAGCTTCTTTAGTATGGTATTAAACAAGCTCACGCACACGTGGTATGATAATGTTGTCTTCATTCTCTGATAACCAAGACTTTTTCTTCAAAAGGCTCAGTGATCCTACTGCTGATTCATCCGTAGAGACAGGCAAGGAACTACAACTACTTACAAAATAAAATGTCATGACATTATCTTTGCTGCATCTAACTCCTGAACTTTGAGATCTATTCGCTAAAATCCAGGTGTTTCAAAAATCAAGATAGTCGATGAGGGGTAAAATCTCATTTTTCTTAGGACTACAGATTTCACAAAGTCTAGAGCATCTTCAGTAAAACACAGATCTAAATATGACTCTTGAATCACTAAAGACAAAATATGGCTATTGAAATCTTATGACCCAGTGGATTACTCCCATGGTGGAGAAATCCAAACTGTATGAGGAAATAAAAAAGGAAAATTGTAGTTCCGTCACACTATCGTGGTATGATGCACCCCTCCTTTATTTACAGCCAGTAGACCTGACTACAAGTTGCTATATGCATGTTGTGGCCCAGGTATCGAGGCTCTGCCTACGCAAAGCACTTTTAAATGCGTAAAAAGGATCTTTCCAGTATCTAAAAGGACACCGTACAGATCGGGGGTCTTTTGGTATCCGAAGGATTCGTACCATGCACTAGAGACAGCATTAGCAGATGTGAAATGCCTGGTTCCAAGATACACGCCGTACCACATCTGTAGTATACACTTTTGGGGTGATAGACTTGTGAGCTGGTCGTCTCCCTAAAAGGCAAAAAGCGCTGCGATAATCTAGGTACTAACTGAATATATTGCTTTGTCCGGGTTGTTGTGCTCAAGTCCTTTGGATGAGATCACAACTTACCGACTATGGCTTTGGATTCAATAAAATTCCAATGTACTGTGATAACAAAAGCGCTATTGCCTTATGCTGCAACAACGTTCAACATTCCAGATCCAAGCATATAGACATCAGATTTCACTTCATCAAGGAGCATGTTGAAAATGGTGTGATCGAACTTTACTTTGTCAATACGGAGTATCAATTGGCGGACATCTTCACTAAAGCTCTTGGCCGAGAAAGAATTGAATTTCTAATCAACAAGCTGGGTATGCGAAGTTTTACGCCGGAGACTCTGAAAAAGTTGGCAGATGACGTTGACGAATAGTGGTGGTACCTATTCGAATATCCTTTGTATCATATGTATATAATATAACTCAGAAAAACCAAAAATATTTTCTTTTTATATAAATTTTTCAAAAACAAAATACAAAATTAAAAAATGAGAAAAATACAAAAAGAAGTTTTCAAATGGCATGTCTTCTGAAAATCGATAACATTTACGGTCTTAGAAATGTCATTCAACAATGATACGAGCCTGTAAATGAAGTTCGAGCAGAAGTTTCTAATGTTTTCAAAACATGCCATATGGCTTGCTATTATTTCAGATAGTAACCCGCTTTTCACCTTGAGGAAAACATGTCGTCTAAAAGACAGTTGTTCCTAACAACGGGAATTTATTCTCGGGCATGGTCTACTCTATGACCATGCAAAGGCTTGTGATTACTTTGCATCACAACCCGTGCTTCCTATATTTCCATAAGTGTACGTTTCAGTGCATTTATGAGTATAAATAAGAGAAATCTTATTTATCATGGTGTTTGTTGTTTTGTCACATATAAAATCATTCAATCATCTGAAAACATTTTTCATCATACATTTGTCTTCTCAAACAACGACTACAGCTCTTTAAATAGAAAACGGGTCATTGTTTGAGGGGGAGAGAATGTCAAATCATCTCGTCATGATAACATGAGCTTTTAAAGGGAAAAGGGCTTAAACAATAACGGAATATCTCTTGGTTTGTAAGTTAATTAAGTGTAGCATGCTTGTGCCTTATGTGTTATTTGTTTATTCATTTAGGGTGTAGTTTGCGAAATTATGTCTATAGGTATGAGAGTTTAAAACACCAAGGACCATATGTGCTATGTGTTTAACTTGAATATATCTTATAAAACTTAATTAGCAAAATATAATAAGTTATGTAAACATGAGGGGCCAAAAGTGTTAAAAATAAAAATTGTTTTATAACAATCCCAAACCACCCCCATCCCTGCCACTGTTCATCACACACACACACACACACACACTCAAAACACACACACGCACACACACTCAACCGCACACTTCAATCCTGCTCATCAAGAAGTAATCAAACTGAAGGTATTATTGTTACAGTGTTTCTCACACTCCAATGAACACACATCTCATTCGAATTGCATTTTAATTAGAGTTTGATATCGATAAACCCTAAAATCAAAATTAGGGTTCATCAAATCAAAGCCTAGTAAAATCCCAAATTGAATGAGGGGTTTTGATCAAGATGGAGTGTAGAACATCATGTTAAAACAGTTTTGTTGATTGTTGTGATTTAAATGTTTTTTTGTTTGATCTAGTGCTCGAAAACTATAGGTTTAGGATAATTAATGTATTAAAGTTATGGGTTTTGAGTGGGTTTGCAATAAAATGCTTAGTTGTTTCACCTAGAATCTTGTTTGTGCTCTATTGATAAACATAACATATTAAATGTTGAAATCGATCGAACCAATGTTTCCCATAAACCGAACGAGTAAAATGGACCGAACGAGTGAATGAGAGTGTGGACCGAACGAAGTGTAAAAAGGAGTAGGCCGAACGAGAAACTTTGCTATGACCGAACGAGTAAATTTTTTAGTGTGAACCGATCGAGTGTTAAGTGCTATGGACCGAACGAGTGAATGTGAGTGTGAACCGAACGAGTGTTAAGTGCTATGGACCGAACGAGTGAATGTGAGTGTGGACCGAACGAAGTGTAAAAAGGAGTAGGCCGAACGAGAAAGTTTGCTATGGACCGAACGAGTGAATATGAGTGTGGACCGAACGAGTGAATATAAAATTTGGACCGAACAAGTAAACTTATTTATGGACCGATTGTGGTTCCTTAAACTGAATGGATCTTTGCAGCCTATAAAGGATGATAGCCTAGATGTATAAATACAACTGACTATGTAGAAACAATGACTTGAATACAATATGTTAATGCGGAATCTTAACACAAGTACTAAGAAGAATAATGATTAACTGAATAACAACTTTGTTAAAATGTTCTTGAGAGTTACAGAATGCTAACTATGATATGATGTGTGATTTGTAATCGTCTATTTCATATATGTTCTAACTATGTCAATAGTTATCCTTTTATAGACCAAGGATAACCCTAAAAGTCTTACATGACTTTCTGACAAATATCTCACAAATATCTTTTAAATATCTTCTCATCGGTACTAACTATTGTACTGTCGGTACTAAGTATAACCGTCGGTACTAACTATTGTACTGTCGGTACTAAGTTAAGAAAACATTAATCCTAACACTGGCTCCTCCATAATCACTATCTGAGAAAGCTTCTAGTTCAAAAGGTGAATCCCTAGGATACCATAAACCTAATTTGTTAAGAGCTTCAAAATTGTATCTTGATTCTTTCAAACAGAATTTTCCTGTTCTTAATAATTTCAAAGATAAAATGCCAAAGTAGCAGTGAATGAAAGTATGAATGCAAAAATGCATGAATATTGAAATTTTTTGCCAATGAAGCATACAGTGTGATTATAATGAGCAATTAAAAGATGGGTCGTGATATCCCACCCACGAACCACGATATTGGGGGTTCAAACTAAGACATCTTTACTTTCTAGGTATTTGGAGTTGTTGTATATCTCGGACGAAAATATGATACACCAGGAAGCGAGGATCTAGGTGAGGGCTCCAAACTAAAAAAGAAAAGAGACATTAGGAAGAAAAGGTGGTGTTGGATTCCCCCACTACGCTAGCAACGGGGTTGGGTTTTCAACTAAGAAACATCGTCGTTGGTTTGATATCCTACAGGGAGCAGGCTAGGTAGGTGTTCAAACTAAGCAACCATCCTAGCTTTAAGAACTTATGATTATAATAATAAGATGTTGCAAAAATTCTACATTAAAATCTCGTTCTTTAAAATCAAGTTGACAATCTTAATAAGTTGTTGCTTTGAGTCATTAATCATCTTGAATCGCTGACTATGAAAATAATTTGATCCTATGTTGAGATGAAATAAGTACACACAGTTAAAATCATATATTCATGTGGGGAGTTTAAAAGTTCACAAGTCATAAGTATAGTGCTTAGATTTAGACTTATTTTACAAATATCTTGTTTAATTGCCTTGGTTTAGGAACGAGTGAAAAATCGGACGATGAACTTATCCGTCAGGGGAACATCCGATAGATTTCTCTATAGGGCGTTTCCTCATTCTAATATCCAGTGTTTAATAAAATAAAGGAAGTCAAAACAGAAGTCGAGAAAAGAAAGAAGGAAAATCCATAATATTATGGATATTAGTGTATGAATAAAAATTGTGAAAACGGACTTGTCGAAGCCTTTTGAATTCCTTATTTGTCCCCTAACAAACAATTGCTACTTTTCAAAGTTATTAGTCGAGGAGATTAAGATTCTTAGTTTTCGTAATCTATACTTCATATCATTGCTTGAGGACACGCAATACTTAGTATGGGGAATTTGAGTATGTTGCTTAATTACACATAGATGTATTTATGAGCCTTTCTTATGATAAGATAACATATACGACAAAAAATTAAAGTCTCCCTTTTACCTTTAAAAACGAGCTAAAATAACCAAAAACGACTTAAAATGCAATATATATGCTTTTTGCTAATAGTGTTTGTGCAAGAACAGAATAACTAAGAAAAGGACAAAAACAAAGCCCAAAACGACAAAAAAACCGGACCTCGAATGAAAAGACCGTGAAAGACAAAGCCAAATCAAAGCCGGAAAGTCAATCAAGTCAAAAAGTCAACAGAAAAGTCAACTGGTCAAAGACAAAGTCAACCCAAGTCAACCCCGAGGCCAAAGTCAAGAAAATATAAGTTTAGGGACTGAAATTGTAAATCCCTAAACTTATTTTTAAAGAAGAAAAGAGGAGAAAAGAAGACAAGGGGCCAAACTGTCATTTAAGCAAAGTGACAAGTGGGGGGGCAAAACTGCCAACTCCCCTAACTTGTATACACCAAGGACGAATTGTGCAAAGAGTTATATAACTCTTGGGGACTTGTTTTGCCAAGTCCCCAAAAGTTATATAACCACAAGGACGAAATGTGCAATAACACAAGTAACCTAGAGGGGCCAAACATGTCAACTCCCCCAAACTTATACTCTGTTATACCTCAACCACAATCTTTCCCGCCCATTCTTTCCCCCCAAAAAACAATCACGGGTTAACTTCACCCTTATTAACCAGCATCCCAATTCCTCCATGGATATTCATCTTCCCCCCCTCCACTACCTTTCCCAGCTACAAATGTGCCAAGTTGGCAATCCCACACCCCCCAAGGCTTAATTCGACCACCAAGATTGATTTT
The DNA here is from genome assembly GCA_026074375.1 of Tanacetum coccineum. NCBI lineage: Eukaryota > Viridiplantae > Streptophyta > Magnoliopsida > Asterales > Asteraceae > Tanacetum > Tanacetum coccineum. The sequence continues at coordinate 30,231 of BQNB010019667.1, read as the reverse complement.
TGAAGATTGAAGGGCCAAGATTAGAGGCTGTGAACCCCTCACACAACAAACACATCCCTTTTTGTGTGTCTACAAACAAGCACAACAGAAGAGAGAAGAAAAGAAGACCTAGTTGTATATTTTTGGCTATAAAAGCCTTGTAAGCCCATTGTGGCAATTCAGTTTTTAAGTTAGTTTTTATGTCGTTTTAGTGTAGTTTTAAAAGTATTTTAAAGTGTTTTTAAGTTAATGTCTCTTATGCATTTGTAATTCTCTGTTTTAATGAAATATTAAGCTATTTTTATTCAATAAGCTCTCAATAAGCTCTTTTGAGCTTATTCTTGTCAATAAGCTCTAATTCAGTTTAAAACTTGTTATAAGGTCTTAAATTCTGTTTTCATTTGAATTCAGTTCATAAAAGTCTAATTGAGTTCATTTTGGAAGCTATTTGGAGTAATAAGCTCCCAAGAGCTTATTGAGCTTTTAAGCTCAGGTTTAGAGGCTAGGGAGCCATTAGGACAGGGTTTTTAGGCCACTCACTCAGAAAGAGTGGCCTTGGTTCTGAGACAACAAAAATCCAAGGTTTCAATTCTCTATGTTCATTTAGCTTAATTTCTAGCTTAAGTCATTAGCTTATTTGCCTTTAATCTTTGCAAACACATTAGTTTAGGCTTGTTATTTAGCTGTTTTAAGTTTTTATTGCATAATCTTGTGTTATATTAGCTTATCTCTCAATTCTGTCATATTTAGTGTAATAAGCTAGCTGAGAAACTAGCTTATTTTTCTTAATAAGCTAAAAGTTTTAGTGTTAAAATAGTTTAAGTAGGTCAATATAAGTAAGAGTAGATAAAAAGTTTTAAAAGTTTTAGTGTTAAAATAGATTTTAAAGTCACTATTGGTTTGACAGTTTTAAAGTAAAGGGGTGTTTGGGATAACTTATAAAACGGGTCAAAAAGGTTTAAACATGGGTTAAGGTAATTTGGTTAGTTTTACCTTAAGTTTTGGAGCATTTTTAATCTGTTTTTAAAAGGACTTTAGTGTGCAATTTGTTTTTCAAGAGTTTTTTTTTAAATATTGTGTAACTGTGAGCTTTTCAAGATATCACAAGTGCTTATACCCATAAGCACTTGGATTGTGAGTTTGAGGTTCACAAAGAGTGCATCTTTTTGTTCATTTCAAGCTGTCCAAGACCCTTGTCCTTTTGACTTTGGTAAGTCAAAGTTTACCCAAGTTTTTTTTGTCACAGTTTCTAAAAACCAAAAGAGCTTTTTCACCACCAAAAATAAGCAAGTTAAATTGAGTTTTAAAAGCTGAAAATTGGTGCACAAGCCCATTTGCCATAATACTCAATCTGTTTAAGCTTATCTTTTCAATTTGAGCTTATTTGACAGCTTTTAACAAGCTGTCAAATAGCTACTAAAGCTAAGCATAAATCTCCCCTGGTTCAAAGGGGAGATATTAAGGCCCCTTGTTCTTTGTCTTGTGAGTCTAAAGCCCAAGTTTTGGCTTATTTAAGAGTTTATAAGCTCTTAGATAAGTCCCCCCCCACCAACCCCCCCCTCAAAGTTTCAGGCCTTAGGAAGCTTGTTAGCTAGCTTATTTTCAAGCCCAAACCTTGCATTTGACTGTTTTTGAGTCCCTTAGGCTGAGGGATTGCTTATTTTTTGATTTTAGCTTATTGAGCTTATTCCATAAGCTCAAATTGTTTCCTAATAGCATTTTAGGTTAGTTTAAATAGTTGTTTAGCTTATTTACTTTTTTTTAGCTTATTTGTCCAAGTCTTAAGCATTTTAGCCTCTTAAGCTTTGTTTAAGATTTTCTGTCATAATAAGCTTCCCACAGCTTATTTAGTTTAGCCTTTCCTTTTCCTTTTAGCTCATTTAGTTTAGTTTAGACCACTTAGCTTATTTTAGCTTTTGTCTTAGCTTAATTCGACCCTAAGTCCAAAAAGACTTAGCATTTGTTGCCTTTAAGCCCAATTAAGCCATTCAGCCAACTTTAAGCTTATTTTTAGGCTTATTTATAGCTTTTCATAAAAAGCTCTAGAAGACAAAGTTGTTAAGCCCCACGAGCTTAACAACTTTGCTTCTTTGAGTTTTCGAAAAAAAAAAAGGGAAGACACTTGGCCCGGGTGAGCAAGACTCGAACCCGGGACCAAGCGATACATCCCCTCTTTACCAACACACTCTACCACTGCGCCCTTGGGTCTTTTTCGTTATAGACTCAAGGGCTGTGGTACTTAAAGGGGTTTTGGCTTTTAAGCCTTATAAGCTGTTCGAGCTTATTTCGGGCTTATTTCTCAAGCAACCTTGTGTTTTCTTATTTTTCGTAGGTCAGTTATAAAGTGAAGTATTTTTTGTAAATTTTTCAGAATTTTTAGTGATCGTTTAATATTTTTTATAATTTAATTTAGTTAAAAGTTTATTTAATTCATAAAAAATACAAAAATTATCAAAAAAATATTTTGCTTTTTTAGAAAATTTTCTTTTATCATCTAGTTTGTAGGAAAAATATAAAATTTTTCGTAGGGTCATTTTTACCAACTTTCATCTTTTTAAAGAACGGTCCGGGTACGGGATTTTGTATTTGACTCGTTTTTGGGTCAAACGAACCCGTTTTTCGGTCTAGTCTTTTTCATTCTTAGTTATTTGATCCCTAGAGGTAGTTTATGAAGCAAAAAATTTCTCGTAGGTTTATTTTCAAAGATTTTAGGTTTCCCCTTTTTGTTCGGATTCAGGCTTCTCGTTTTCTAGTTTAATTTTTGTAATTTCTAGGTTTTCTTAAACGTTTAGTCCTTGTTATCTAAATTGACTTTTTCAATCACCCAAATCATCCTTCATTCGAACCAAATCTTCGACTGTATCATTTTCCATTCCGCCCTCGTTGGGGAATAAACGCACCGGGAAAGCTCTATACTAACTATCCTCGGTATCATTGATCTTGTTGTTTTTACACTATTTATATATTTTATATTTTACTATATATTGTATATATTTACGGTGTGAATCCAACCCACTCATGGCGCTAACATGAAGAGGCTGACATTGCACCTATGTTAGCAAGTGTTTTGACGTGTTTGAGAGTCAAAGCCGAACACCAAAAAACCATCTGGTTACTGGTACAACAACAACTCCTCAATGAAATGGGAAAATCTCACAATGGACTTTTGTCACCAAACTCCCAAGAACGCAAAAGTGTGAAACGACACCAAAGGTAATTGTAGACCACTCACAAGTCTGTACACTTTTTACCGATGAGGGAAACTGACCCTATGGAAAAACTAGCAAGATTGTACTTGAAAGAAGAGGCCACAAGGCATGGGATAACCCAGGTCTCGATTCATTAGTGATCGTGACCACTCATTCTACATCAAATTTCTGGAGGTCATTTCAGAAAGCTATGGGTACTCGGTTGGATATGAGTACGACATACCATCCGGAGACTGATGGACAAAGCGAAAGGACCATACAAACTCTTGAAGATATGTTACGCGCTTGTGTGATAGACTTTGGGAATGGTTGGGAAAGACACTTACCGCTGATTGAATTTCGTATAACAATAGCTACCAATGCTAGTATTAAAGCTTCCACATTCGAGGCCTTTTACTGGCCCGAAAGTGTAGATCACCTGTGAGTTGGCCGAAGTCGGAGATGCTCGTCTCAGCGCCGGGGGGGGGGGGGGGGGGGGGGGGGGGGGGGGGGGGGGGGGGGGGGGGGGGGGGGGGGGGGGGGGGGGGGGGGGGGGGGGGGGGGGGGGGGGGGGGGCCGACCAGAACTTGTACATTAAACAACCGAGAAGATTGTCTAAATAAGCAGAGAATGAAAGCTGCTCGTGATCACCAAAAGAGTTACCCTATGGTGAGGCGTAAGCCCTTGTAAGTTTCAGGTTGGTGGATCGAGGTATGTAAAGGTTATCACCTTGAAATGGGTCGAGCATTTGGAAACGGGGAAAGTTGAACCCGAGGTATATCGGACCTTTCAAGGTGCTAGCCAAAGTGGGAACCATTGCTTATAGACTCGAACTACCTCAACAGTTGAGCAGGGTTCATAGCACATTTCATGTATCCAATCTAAAGAAGTGTTTATCTACGAGACCATTGGCGGTCTGTTAGATGAAATACACATTGATGATAAACTCTACTTTGTTGAAGAACCAGTGGAAATCTTGGAGCGTGAGATCAAGAAGCTAAGGCGAAGTCGTATTCCCATCATCAAATTCGATTGGATTCAAGCGAGTCCAGAGTTGTTCACTGTGGGAACGCGAAGATCAGTTCCGAGAAAAGTATCCGCACCTCTTCACAAAAACCGCATCCACCCCCCCCTCGAAAATGTTGTCATCTTAGCCTTGGGACAAGCTCGTCTAACGGGATGGAGACTGTAACATTTCTCATTTTCAGGTTATTTACAACTTTAATAAATTCCATTATTTATTTTTAGAGTTTTACGCGTTCGCTTTTAATTATTATCTTATAGTTAAATCGCGTAAACTAAAAATCAACGTTCAATGTAAACGGACATCAAAAAAATTAAAGTTTACATCAAGCAAGTGTTATATGATTATTAGGAGTATAATTTATATAACTTTCATAATTAAGTTTGTTTGGGTTACGTAAAACGCTTACGTTTCGCAATAAATTACATTCGGTCGTACCCGGAAGCACCTTTACCTATCTACACTTAAACAAATACCCACGTTTATACCCAATACTCAAAATTTATTTATTTTCCTCACTTATACCTCCCTAGAACCGGATATGAGCTTTTACTCATGAAATAAATCCTTTAAACCTTATTAAGTCTTTTATAAATACTTGTAATCCTTACACATTATGTACCTTAAGCTCATGTTTCTAAACATTGGCTTGTCAAGGTGTACCTCCCCCCTCCTAAACCGTGGCCTCCTCCTTGGGAGGAGGAGAGCTCTTTCAAGCTTGTCCTTTAACCACTCTAGCTCCCATGGTTTCATTAAGTGGTTTATGGATTTGCTTATGCTATAAAAGGGAAGACCTAGGTTCACATTTCCACTCTTATACTTCCATACAAGCAAAATCAACCAAGAACTCTCTCTTTTTGAGCTTAAAACCCACGGCACACCTTAAATATTTAGGGTTTCATTTTTATTTTGCATCCAAGGTATTCCAAGCATTCAAGTGTTCATCCTAAGACTACCTAAGACTACTCAAGGTGTTGGGAAGCTTGGATTCGGGTTTAACAAGGATTTATCAAGAAAACATATTTAGGGTTTTCTTGATTAGGGTTTTGATTGTGAAGGCTTGATTGGGGTTTACATCTCGTGTTCATCATCCTACTTGATTCCTATAAGGTCTATTTAAAGTTTTCAATACTCGTTTATTAATTTCCTATTGTTTACATATTTGTTGCATTAGTTAATCACCACCTAGTTTTATTTTAAAGTTATATAAAGTATATGATGATTTCATATGGACAAAGGACATGGACATTTAGAGGACTAAATACATGTGAAATATACGGTACAACACTTGGTAAATTAATGGTGCAAGGTTCCTAATTAAAATGATTGTAAATTACTTGTTTAATTAGAAACCCTAATTATGACTTTATATATATTTTTGAAATTCGAAATATAAATCTTATGTTTTATATTTTATAAAAATAGTGCTCTTTATAAGGATCGTAAGCATGTAAGGAACTCGAAAAACGGAATTATAACGAACAAGATACGGAATTTACAAGTTATATTTAATTAGCTTTATAAAAATAATTTTATAACCTGTGATGAACAGTAACTTTTACTGTTCATCAGATATAAAAATCTCATAAATATAATATTTTGATAATTTTCCTTAATACGAACCCACGGACATAAAGAACTCGAAAAACGGAATTATAACGAATTAGTTACGTAGTTTACAAGATATATATATATTTAATTCTATAAAAATATTTTTATAAACTGCTGTGAATAGTAAATACTACTGTTCATCAGGGATTTAAATTTTATAAATTTAATATTTTGATAAATTTTCTTAATACTAATCCAAGGACATAAGGATCTCGAGAAACGGAACTATAACGAACGAATTATGATTTAATTAAGTTACAAATAATTAGTTTTATAAAAATAGTTTTATAAACTGTGATGAACAGTAAAAGTTACTGTTCATCAGGGGTATAAATTGTATAAATATAATATTTTGATAATTTTCCTTAATACGAACCCACGGACATAAAGAACTCGAAAAACGGAATTATAACGAATTAGTTACGTAGTTTACAAGATATATATATATTTAATTCTATAAAAATATTTTTATAAACTGCTGTGAATAGTAAATACTACTGTTCATCAGGGATTTAAATTTTATAAATTTAATATTTTGATAAATTTTCTTAATACTAATCCAAGGACATAAGGATCTCGAGAAACGGAACTATAACGAACGAATTATGATTTAATTAAGTTACAAATAATTAGTTTTATAAAAATAGTTTTGGTTTCCTGTTAGCTATGCAAATATGTGATGGTTTTTATTTTCATGAAAATACATTATACTCATCCGGCTATAATTAAAATTGGTTCGCTTGTTAATTGCCGAGCGATTCACATTTGATCTTAGATAATCAATCATTCACTTTCGGTGAGTAGGTTCTAGCCCCTGCTTTTATTACAACTATATTGTTTTACAACTTTGGGTGCGAAACATGCATTTGTTTTACATTTGGACGGCAAGATACTCTTTTTCTTAATTAAATACATATTACGAGTTGCCTAAGTAGCTAAAACCCACTATTGCCCCACCCTCATGAACTGTCAATTGCTAGTTAGCGAGCGCGAATGTTATGAATAGATCTATTTGGGATTGAACATCCCCGTTCGATGTGAAGTAGTGCGCTCATCAGTTTTCGAGGTACCGATACAATGAAAGTATAATGTCCGGACAATTGGATGTGCGGGTTTGCAACATTTCATGGGCACATTTAGTGATTAAAATTGCATACATAATATGTCGAGCTTCGGTGTCTTTGAACTTTAGTGCAATCGTAATTACTTTTGAGATATTGTATGTGTTTTACATGTCTTACATTTGAATCTTGTGGTCTACTTTATACATTTACTACACATTGTGAATTCACCAAACTTATAGTTGACGTTCTTTAAAGATTGTTTTTTCAGGTCAATAAGTACGAGAATCAAGGATACATTGGTGGTCATCATTTTGGAGTTTTACTATACAAGATTTGAATGCAATTACATTTTGGGAATATTGTTATGTCTTTAAAATCTTTACTTTTCATGGATGAACTATTTAAGCTGCGGCTATTGTAACAATACATGTCTATTTGTATCTCCAAGTATCAATTTTAAACGGATACATGAGAGGTCGTTTTCATATCTTTGTGCTATGGTCTATGAAGTATCATTCCCCAAACCCCATATCTCGCTGCGAACCAATGTTGGGGTGTTTACAACCCACTTCCAGAGGCTCCCAAAACCTCTACCTGAAGCGAGTTATAGCGTATCTTATGATACATTAAAGGCACTAGCATTAGGGGATTAGTTTCACTATTAAGCCTTACAATACATTCCTATTGAGATTATGTTAACCTAAGAGGACCGACATAGAAACCGTAGATATGTGACTCTGATCATGCGGAGAGATTATGTGGACCAAAAGAGCACTAGCGGTTTTATTTGTACGTTCGTGGGATGTTGTTTGACATCTTGGTTCTCAGAAGAAACCAAACGCTCTTGCTATATCACTACCGGATGCCCGCGATACGTAAGCGCGGAAAGGATGTCAACAAGCACTATGGATGAAATAAGCTCTAATCGACTACCACGTACGACTCGACGACGTTCCCATCATGTGCGATAACAAAGGCGCGATTGACCTTAGTAAAAACCCGGTGTAACATTCTCGTACCAAACACATCGAAATTCGTTACCACTTCCTCTGTGATAATGTCCAAAAAGGACATATATCTATCGAAAAAGTACCGTCCATCGACAACATTGCCGACAATTCTCACTAAACTCTTAACGTGAATTCGTTTTATTATTACGTCTTGGTTTAGGAATGATGAAACACATTCCATAAATCATATTGAGTACGCATCTCTTTCTTCTGTCTCAATTCTAGTCTGTGTTCCATTTCGTGTCGTGACAACTTAAATACTTATCCGAAGTACTTTAAACATGTTTAAGTTGCGCGGGAAATGCAAATTGAATTGTTCTCCTTCTAGTCAAATTTGTGTCAAAAACAAAGTCTAAAATCAATGCCTAGGGCGGCCCCCATATAGGCGGCCCCCAAATAATTGGGGGACCCGCCAGGAGATATGGGACCGCCGTCAGAACAAAGTGAATATGTACACCTTAAAAAAAAATTTTCAAAACACAAAAACAAACACCCCCTTACCTGCAGGTTTATTTCATTACCCTATGCTGACGAAACAACCCCAAATCCACCAAAACTTCAAAATCAACCATTAAAACTTAAATTCAAGATCAAATCAACACCAATAAATCAGCCTCTAACATCTCTAAGATCATCAATTGTAAGTCTTTTCACTATTTCTTTCGCATTTGAAGGTCTATGGTTCATGATGAACACCAAAAATTAAAATTGGGTTATTTTTCATTTTTTCTTTCGAATTTGTTCAATTGAAAAACCACTAGGATACAATGTATAATATTATGCTTCCAATAGATATAGGGATTTGCATACATTGATAAAGGTTTTGTCGGAAAATTATTTTGAACCAAAACTCCCCTATTTCATTTTGCAAAATCACTAGGTTAGGAACACAATAAGATTGTGTTTTGCATTGTTAATGCAAATTAAAAAATTTTTAGATACATATGCACAAATGATCTCATGAACAAATTTTAAGATACATAATTCATATGTATTTTTTGACTTGTTTGGATGAGCAAAATCAAACTTAGGAGCGTTTGAGTTAACTCTTAGGATTTTATATTTAGGTCGAGTTAAACAATTAACTCTACATTTGTTTGCATCATAGGAACTTCACTAGGCACAAACCAAAACATGAAAAATAAGTATAAGTGCATTAATTACTTGATCTGGTTAAATTTACACTTAGGTGACAATGCCTTAAAAATCATCTGGAAGACTACCAAAAATAATAGAGACTATATCCCTATAATTTCATTTCAATTTCGTACTCATAAGAGAACACTACGAAACCTGACACAACGTTGTATTCAAGAGGGTCGGGTTCTTCGGACGCGGGTGGTTTGATTACTTGGAATCTAAACTATGTTCGGTCTTTGTTTGAGTTTATCGAGTTTGAATGTCTTCTTGAAATCAATGAACAAGTGTGTCCTCGCTTTATTTCTTGGTTTTTAGTCAGTTTTTATGTTGAGTTATTCTGACGAAGGTCAAATGTTTGTCGAATTTGTTATTCAAAATCAATTCTTCTCTTACTCTCTTGAAGAATTTGCTCAAATTCTTGATATACCTTGTGAAAGTGCGTGTGTCTTTACCGATAGATGGAGACTTGATGAGTTGGCATATGGTATCCCTTCGGATGGTCCATATCAAACCAACCTTCCTTCCATTGAGGACATCATTTCGTCTATTCGAATTGATCGAGATGGTTAAGTTCGTCGCATCCGTCATGAGGAAGAAATTGATGTTCTTGAATATCAAGTTCTAACTCGTGAAATTGAGCCAACCCTGAAGCCTTTAGAAGAAATTATCCAGGAACATGTCTTTTGTCTGGGGGGTAATCGAGATCATGTTCCTGCATGTCTTTGTAATATGCTTTATTGTGTCGTACACTCTGAAAGATTCAACCTCGCCTATTTCATGGCAAAACGAATGGAGTGGGTTACTAAACAAAAGAGGTTAATTCTACCCTATGGTATGTTATTAACTCGTTTGTTTAAATTCATCGTTAGGGAAAATCCCGAATTGGAAAAGGAGTCCTATGTCTTGTACGATCATGTCATGACTCCTCTTGCCGCTCAACTAGAGCGAAAACCCAGATGAGATCGTGGCACGAGAAAAGGTCGTCATTCCACTTCTTCTTCTTCCGCCTTCGATCAACCATCCTCATCTCATCTCAACGATGATGATGACGATGGGAATGACGAAGGGACCTCGCGTGTAAGCACTCCGTCCCCTATTTGTTATGTCAACTCTTTAACCAATCAAGTTCCTCAAGTCTTTCAAAATCCACCTAACATTGACCCTCACCTTGAACCATTTTACACCCGCCAAACCAAAATCATCAACCGTCAAGTACAATTACGAGATGAGCAACGTGGTGGAGTAAGGTCAATCGAAAAAAATCTTAGAAGGTTGTGGAGAAACATAAAGAAGTGAGAAATAGGGGAAATTGCTTTATGACATTATTATCTATATTATTTACTAATCTACTATGCTTAGACATTTTAAACTTATGCTACTTGGTAGATATTTAGTACGGGTAACATTACTTGCCTTGGATGATCATTTAATTTTATCATCCTAAATCCATGTTCGCGTACACCTTGATACACTCTAGTTGTTCTTATGATATTATGCATGCTTGTAAATGTGTCAATTTGCCTATATACATGCTTTCTTGATTGAGCTTAGGATATTTAGTTTTATAACCTTGATTGTTGAATGATAGATGATTCATGATGAGTTGGAATTGACTACAAAAGGGAAAAATAGGAAATTATTTCTATACATGATTTACAAAAAATTAGGAAAACTGGAAAAATTTCCTGTCTCCAGAGAACGGCCCCCATATATAAGGGGCGGCCCCCTAATATATCTGGGACCGCCATATAAATATTGGACCACCATCAAAAGTTACGGAAATTTTACTGTCACTCCTGGTTTTCTGTGTAGTTGACTATTCTTTCTTAGACCCAACTAACACTTTTGCATATTGCTAAACAACTTTTGGAAAGTGTTTTATTAACTCACATGCTTTTCTAATTTTATCACTTGCTTTCAAATAAGCCATCTTCTTATTCTTCTTGTCATCTTCATCTTCCTCAACCAAACTCTACCATGAATTCCACCAATGCTTCTTCTTCAAATCCTTCCAAGAAAATCAAATTAACCATAACCCCTACTTGACAAATATTTGTCAACATCTCTAGTGATGAAGAAGTCACCACCACACCTTCTCCTACCACTACTTCCTCAACCCCAACTCCTCCAAATACACCATCAAAAACTCCATCCACAAATCAAACCTCCTCAAGCCAAGATAATACATCTTCTTCTTTTCAATCAAAACTTCAAATCTCACCTCCATCCTCAATTGAACAAACCTCTCCTCAACCTTTGAACCGTTTGCTTGAGAACATCCTAGATGTCCCTCCTAGACCTTTAAATCTCAACCACTTCAAAGCCTTCATTCTTTGGATATCACTCTATCACTATCACCAATCACACCTCTTGAAAATCTCTCAAGTACACCTTCACCATCACCACCACCACCTCAACCTCCTATCATGGGACATCCACTCTACTACAACTATCATGACTATCATGGGTCAACTTGTATTTGTTGTTTCCACAACCGTAACCTACATTTGAAATTCTGAGATGAAATGAACATTATGTTTGCTCATCTCGAGTATCTTCTAACCACCGTCTTCACAACTTATTTTCCACCTCAACCATAGACCCTTTTTCAAATGGCTTAATAATTGATAATCCAAAGACATTTTGTTTAGAAGGCTTGTTCGTCCGTTCCCTTTGGAGAACAAGACCTTAAACTTTCCATAGGTGACGGATTAGCAACAAAGGTCAAGTGTCCCGATTGAACATCATCTCCGTGTACAAAGCACAAAGTATTTGCTGGAGGATGTCCTATCTTTTTAGCCTGGTTTATAAAGAGCGGAAGACAAGTCGAAAGAGAAGCGACTTAAAGACGTAGCAATAGTTCAAGACTTTCCTGAAGGGTATTCCCCGAGGGACTAGCCGGGTTTTCCACCAACCGCAAGTGGAATTTTTCAGATACGATTGATCCTGGTGCTGCCGCCAAGTAGCACAGGACACCTTATCGAATAGGCCCAATCCTGAGATGAAGGAGTTGTCAGACCAATTGAAGGAACTTTCCGACAAAGGCTTTATAAGACCCAGTTCCTTCACCTTGGGGAGCTCCGGTCTTGTTTGTCAAGAAGAAGGATGGATCATTCCGGATGTGCATTGACTACCGGGAATTAAATACAGCTAGACGGGTTAAAGAAACGCTTATCCGTTCCCAGGATTGATGTTTTGTTCGATCAACTACAAGGTTCAAGTATCTACTCAAAGATCTCGACCTTGAGGTCGGGTTATCATTAACTAAGAGTTCGTGAGAAGATATCCGAAGACGCATTAGAACTCGGAACGGGACATTATGTGTTTCAATTATGCGTTTGGTTTGACTAATGCAATATGCTGTATTTATGGGATCTCATGAATCGGGTGTGCACAATACATACAATGGATAAATTCGTTAATTTGTCTTTATTGACGACATTCTGATTATATTGAAGAGCAAGCAAGAGCATGCAGAGACTCATAGTTAATCTTGGAGTTGCTTAAGAAGGAACTAGTTGTAGTAATATTCTCTAAATGCAAATTCTGGATCCCTAAGGTCAATTCCTTGGTCAACCTGTCGCATCGACAGTCAGGGGTACTTCATGTGGTTACCTGCCAAGATTGAGTCTGTTAAGATTGGGATTCTCCTAAGTTTGCAACGGCATATTCGGCAATTTTTTGGGCTTAGCAGGATACTACCGAATATTCAATTGAAAGGACTTCTTAAAGATCGCCAAGACAATGACAAAACTGACTCAAAAGAAGATAAAGTCTTGAATGGTAGTGAACCAAGGCAGAGGCATGCTTTTAGTGATAAGCAGAAATTATGTAAGTGCACCGCGTTTCTAGTGTTACCGAAGGAAAATGAAGACTTCATCGCTTATGTGATGCTTCAATCAAGGGTTAGGCGCAGTGATAATGCAAAGGGAAAAGTGATTGCTTATGCATCACGAAACTAAAGATACATGAGAAAAACTACACCACTCATGATATAGAGTTAGGCGCTTAGTGGATTGCTCTAAAGATCTGGGGCATTATTGTTTGGGACAAGATGTAGATTGTATCACTGACATATAGTTTGAAACCACATCCTTGACCAGAGGATGTTTAAACATGAGACAGCGCCGTTGGTTAGAATTGCTTAGTGATTACGACTGTGATGAATCCGTTATATCCCAGAAAGCGTATGGTAGTGGCTGACGCCATGTAGCAGAAAAGAAAGAGGTATAGCCATTGCGGGTTCGGGCCTTAGTTCATGACTATCGGTTTGACCTTCCCAAGCGATTTTTGGAGGCTCAGATGAGGCAGAAAACCAGAAAACCTTAAAAGTCAAGTCGTAGGCGCGGTACTGTTGATTGAGATTCGAAAGACCCAAAAAGGCCGCGGAAAGAGAGTGGGAATCGCTCCGCGGACGGAACCTTGTGTCTAAACAACAGAAGTTGGTTGCCGTGCTATGGTGACCTAAGGGCTCTGATTATGCATGAGTCTCACAAGTCGAAGTATTCTGTTCACCCGGGTTCCGATAAGATGTACCAGGACATGAAGCAACTGTACTGGTGGCCTAACATGAAGGCTGACATTGCCACTATGTTTAGGCAAGTGTTTGACGTGCTTAAGAGTCAAGGCCAGACACACCAAAAAGCCAATGGCTTACTGGTACAGCCAGCGATACCCAATGGAAATGGAGATTTCACCATGGACTTTGTCACCAAGCTCCCAAGAACGCAAAGTGGAAACGACACCATAATGGGTATTGTTAGACCGACTCATAGTTGCACAATTTTTACCGATGGGGAAACTGACCCTATGGACAAACTAGCAAACGTACTTGAAAGAAGTGGTCACAAGGCATGGGATACCAGTCTCGATCATTTGCGATCGTGACCCACGGTTTAATCAAATTCTGGAGGTCATTTCAGAAAGCGATGGGTACTCGGTTGGACATGAGTACGGCATACCATCCAGAGACTGATGGACAAAGTGAACGGACCATCCAAACCCTTGAAGATATGTTACGCGCTTGCGTGATAGACTTTGGGAATGGTTGGGAAGGACACTTACCGCTAATTGAATTCTCGTACAACAACAGCTACCATGCTAGTATTAAAGCTGCCCCATTCGAGGCACTTTATGGCCGAAAGTATCGGTCACCTGTGTGTTGGGCTGGGGTTCGGAGATGATCGGCACCTGGTCAGGAAACTTGTTGTGAATACGACCGAGAAGATTGTCCTAATTAAGCAGAGAATCGCTAAGCTGCGCGTGATCGCCAAAGGGTTACGCCGATTGTGGTTCTTGTGACGGCGTAGCTAAGAGTTCAAGTTGCTGATCCGGTTATGTTAAAATTATAACATTGGAAAGGGTAGCTTTCGTACGTTTGGGAAACCGGGAAAGTTGACGAGGTATATCGGACCTTTCAAGGTGCTAGCCAAAGTGTTGGGAACCGTTGCTTTATAGACTCGAACTACCTACAGTTAAGCAGGGTTCAAAGCACATTTCATGTATCATCTAAAGAAGTGTTTATTGCGATCAATTGGCTCGGTTTCCGTTAGATGAAATACAAATTGTGATAAGCTCCATTTTGTGGAAGATACCAGTGGAAAATCTCTAGAGCTGTGAGATCAAGAAGCTCAGGCGAAGTCGTATTCCCATCATCAAAGTTCGAATCTGGTAACTCCAAGAGAGGTCAGAGTTCACATGGGAACGCGAACGAATCAGTTCGAGGAAAGTAATCCGCACTCTTCACAAATAACCGCCCCTCAAACAATGTTGCATTCTTGAGCTTGGGACAGGCTCTCTCTAACGGGTGGAGACTGTAAATTTTATTTTCGGTTATTTTCAACTTTAATAAATTCTATTATTTATTTCTTAGAGTTTTACGCGTTTTCGCTTTTAATTATTATCTTTAGTAAATCGCGTAAACTAAAAATTCAATGATCAGTGTTTAAACGGACCACAAAAAATTAAAGTTTACATCAAGCCAATGGTGTTATATGATTTTAGGAGTATTAATTTATATAACTTTTCACAATTTATTTTTGTTGGGTTACGTTTTAAAAACGCTTACGTTTCGGAATAAGTTTACATGTCGGTCGTACCCGGAAGCTGCCTTTTACCTATTACACTTAAACAAAATACCCACGTTTATACCATACTCAAATTTAAATTATTTTTCTCACCTATATCCTCTTAAAACCGGATCTATACATTTACCCATGAATTAAATCATTTAAATCCTATTAATACTTCTTTACAACTTGTAAACCTTACACCTTAAGTACCTTAAGCTCATGGTTCTAAACATTGGCTTGTCATGTGTACCTCCCCCCCCCCCTTTTCAGCCGTGGGATGCACATAGGGAGGAGGAGAGGTCTTTGACTTGTACTTTTACACTTTATACATCAATGGTTTAGATTTAAGGTGGTTTTAATCGGTTTCCTAAGACATATATAATGAAAGCCTAAGTCCTTATTACTCTTTCACTTTCATTCACAGAAATAAACAAGCACAAAACCCTCTCTTGTGCCTTAAAACCCCACGGACACCATAATTTAGTAGGGTTTCATTTTTCTTTTCGCATCAATGTATTCCAAGCATTCATGTGTTCATACTAAGATACCTAAGACTACTAAAGGTGTTGGGAAGCTGGATTCGGGTTTAACATGGATTTGTCAAGGAAAACATTTCTAGGGTTTTCTTGATTATGGGTTTTGATTGGGAAGGGACTAGATTGATGGTTTACATCTCGTATGTTCATCATCCTAATTGATTCCTATAAGGTCTTTTTATGTTTTCAATACTGTTTATTAATTTCCCTATTGTTTCCATATTTGTTGCATTAGTTAATCACCAACTAGTTTTACTTTAAAGTTATATAAGTTTATGATGTATATCTTAGGCACAAAGGGACATGGACATTTAGTAGGGACTAAATTCATGTGAATATACGGTTTACCAACCACTGGTAAATTAATGGTGCAAAGGTTCCTAAAATAAATGATTGTAAAAATTATTGTTTAACTTAGAAATCCCTATTATGATTTATATATATATATTTGAAATTCGAAATATAAATCTTATGTTTTATATTTTATAAAAATAGTGCTCTTTATAAGGATCGTGAGCATGTAAGGAACTCGAAAAACGGAATTATAACGAACAATATACGACATTTACAAGTTATATATTATTAACTTATAAATAATTATATAAACTGTGTTGAACAGTAATAGTTACTGTTCATCAGGGGTTATAATTTGTTATAAATATTATATTTTGATATTTTCCTTAATACGAACCACGGACATAAAGACTCGAAAACGGAAATTATAACGAATTAGTTTCGTTTTACAGAGATTTAGTATATTTAATTCTATAAAAATATTTTTATAAACTGCTTGTGAGTGAATAGTTAAATATACTGTTCATAAGGGATTTAAAATTTTATAATTTCATATTTGATAAATTTTCTTTATACTAATCAAGGACATAAGGATTCGAGAAAAGAATCGATAACGAACGAATTATGATTAATTATGTTAAAAGTAAATTAGTTTATTAAAAAATAGTTTTATATTAATGTTGATGAACAGTAAAGTTTTACTGTTCATCAGTGGGTTAAACTTTATAAATATGATATTTTGATAAAACATTTTAATACGGAGACGTGGACATAAGAAACGCATAAAACGGAGTCGAAACGATAAAGATATGAAGTTTTAAAACTCGCGCGCATTACTTATATTTTTATATAAATTTTTATAAAATAATTAAATTTAATAATTAAAAATATCATTATTAATCATAATATTTTTACAAACGATGATGCATTTTAAACGAAAATAATATTTTCTTCGGATACAAGTACGCACACTTTATTTAACAAGAGTTACGAGTTAATTATTGTTTTAACTTTTAATTAATTAATAAAAACTATTAGGTGGTGGTGTAGCTATGCAATATGTGATGTTTTATTTACATGAAATACATTATACTCATACGACCTATAATTAATTAGGTTGCATTCAAATTGCCGAGGCGATTCACTCATTTGATTTAGATAATCAATCATTCACTTTCGGTGAGTTCATAGCCCCGCTTTTATACAACTATATTGTTTTACAACTTTGGGGTGAGAAACATGCATTGTTTTACATTCGGACGCAATTACTTTTTAACATTTACGGAGTTGGCCCTAAGTAGCTAAACCACTATTGCCCACCCTCATGAACTGTCAATTGCTAGTTAGCGAGCGCGAATGTTATGAATAGATCTATTTGGGATTGACATCCCCGTTCGGGTGAGTAGCGCTCATCAGTTTTCGGAGGTACCGAAACAACGAACGTATACATGTCGGAACAATTTGGATGTTGCGGGTTGAAACCATTTTTTTTCTACTGGGACAATTTAGTGCATTAAATTGCATAATATATGTCGAGCTTCGGCTGTAATGAACTTAGGGCACTCGTAATTACTTTTGAGATTTTGTATGTGTTACTTGTCTTACATTGGAAATCTTGTGGTCTCACCCTGTATAACAATTTACTAAACCTGTGAATTCACCAACTTTATGTTGACGTTTTAAAGCATGTTTTTCTCAGGTCAATTAAGGTAAGAAACAAGGATACATTGGTGGACATCATTTTGGGTGAGTCATTACTATAAGATTGGATGCATTACATTTTGGGAATATTTGTTATGTCTTAAACATCTTTAATTTTCATGGCATGATCTATTGGCTTCGGCTATTTAACAAACAAAGTCTATTTTATCCAATGTATCATTTAAAAGACTCATATAGAGGTCGTTCTCTTATTTGTTTTTGCTATTATCTATGAAAGTAAACATTCCCCAACCATATTCGTGCGACCCATTTTGGGAATGTCTACAGAATGCTATGCCTAGAAGTTTAAGGAAAACAAGCTATGAGCTCAAAACGGCTTCGGACGAGTCATAATTTACTTCTTATTTTACCAGCAGTAGTCAAAAATTGCGACTATTAACAATTATTTTCTTTTGAATTTTTTTTAATTTTTTAATTTTTTGAAAATTTGGTGGTAAAAACAAGATTGCATGAAAACAACGGTTGCATGCACAATCAAATCGATAGATTCCCCCTATACTAAAACTAAACATTGTCCTCAATGTAAGATTCCCCCATACTGTAACATTTCGTATTTTCAGGTCATTTTATGACGCCATTTATTTCGTCATTATTTCACCATTTATTTTATTTTAGTTTCGTACGCGTTTACTTTTAATTCTTATTATATAATTAAGTCGCGTAAGCTAAAAAATTTCATTTAACGAATAAAACAAGAGAAATATGATTTTTATACATATTTAATGACATGAATAGTGTTGATTCGTTTTTTAATAAATTTTTGGCAAAATAAAATTTTAGATCATTTATATAATATTTATATGAGTTTTAAATTTATAAATATTATTTTACAAGACGATTTGATCTACTTACACTGATTACTTTATACTAAAACGATAAAAACATTTTTTTATTTTATTTTTAGCGGTTACATAAAGCGGTTACGTTTCGCGATAAAATTAATTTAGGCATTCTCAGAACCACCAAAATTTACCTATGCTTCAACGAATATTCATTATTATTTCCAAATGCTCAAGTTTATAAAACTTTACCCATGGTTTATTTTGTGTCGTCCCATATATATAAACCAAGCTAGAACATACATTTCAAGTATTACCCTTTAATAAATAAAACTACACTTCTACATTTTACTTACAACTTATAAAAGTGCAAGTAACTTTCATTTTCTTTTCTTTTTAATCAAGATATTATGCTACATATTACTTCCTTAATTCCTTAAAACCAATCCAACATTTGGAGAACATAGAAAACACAATATTACATTAACCTAGTTCTTGTAAATTAGGGTTAGTAAGGACTTAATTAAGACCTTCCTTATCGGTCTTTTGACTAGTCCTTGATAATATACTACAAGTATCATCTTCACTTCATTTCATGAAGTAAATTCAACTCATTATCTCTTTTGTGCTTCTTTCCCCGTCCATATTAATCATCACAACAATCCATAAATTTTTTTTTCTATAAATATTCAAAGTATTCTTATAACATATTTAAGCCATTCCATGAAGATTTGAAGGCTTGTTAAACATTTACAAGGTTTAAACAAGTTATGGTGTTCTTGTTAAATTTGGGTTTTGATCACAAGAGTGTGATCTTGTTTTTCATTCATCCCTCATTCACTTAAGTCATCTCTAAAAACTCTTAATATCTTTTATTTTCATGATTTTGTGATATATATTATGTTTTAGGGCTCATAATATGGATACTTAATAACATGTAAATGGATTTTACTTGTGATTAGGGTTGATATTTTTTCATATGTCATGTGGAAGTTATGGAACATTTTATAATGAAACATAAGCCTTTAATAGGTCTTTATTTAACGTTTTATGGTTAACTTATTGATTTTTTTTTTTGAATTTTTTTAAGAGAAATGTACAAAAATAGTTAATAAAAGTTACTAAATAAGTTATAAGTGAAAGTGTTGTAAAGGACTTAATATTATGGACAAGACTTGGACAAAATGGACTAATGGACTCTATAATATATAAGACATATGATATAAAGACTCATGGAGGACTCATGGTATTTTATTTAAGATAAAAACTAATTAAAACAAGTTTATATACATAAATACCTATTTATTTAAAAGGGGTTGTTTTGGTTCTAATTTTTACACAGCCATTTTATATTTTTATAGAATACTACATCTCATGAGGTTTCCAAAAATGTAAAGAACTCGAAAAACCGATTTATAACGAAGGAGATATGAATTTCGTAAGTTTACGATAATAAATACGTTTATAAAAATATTTTTATAAAAGTTACTGTTCACATCAGGAAAATTATTTTTGAAAACATCATAAATAAGTAGAGTTTTTAATTACGAAGACGTGCTCGAAAGAATCACTAAAAACGGAGTTAAAACGAATAAAATACGACATTTACGAGATTTACGATATAACTGTCATGAACAGTAAAAAGTACTGTTCATCAGAGGACCCAAATTATGAAAATGTAATATTTTGATAACTCGTCTTAATACGAAAGCGTGGACATAAGAAACGTAAGAAACGGACTTGAAACGAGAAAATTACGCCATTTTCACTAACGTGTTATTTATAAACGATTTTACTTATAAACACGATTTCACTAATGCAATTAGATGGTGATGTAGCTATATATAATTATATACAGTATTAGTTAATCAAGGTGCTTAGTGCTTACTCGACCTATAAATAATTAGGTAGCAATCGGCGTTTATCTGACGCATTTTCTGTGATATACGAGATATTCATTGACTCAAGGTGAGTTATAGTATAGCATTTCAATCTTTTCAATGTTTTAAAAACCCGCGAGGGGAATACATGCTCGTTTACAAACTTGTATATTTTAATACGTACAATTACTTTTCAATACTTTGTTTTTTTTTTTTTGGAGTTCATAACCCTAACCCTTTCTCTTTTAATTGTTTCTATAAACAATTTTCGGGCCGTGGAGAATACATGCTTCGTTTTACTACATAAAACTTACTGATATTCTATACGTAGGTTACCTAACTATTTTTACTAAGCTGATTAGTTATACATGATTTGAGATCGTTGAATACCTAATTTGAAGCCAGTGTAATTTTTTTTGGGGGAATTACATTGCTAGTTTTACTATTGGACACAAGTGTTTTCAAAGTGTTTACAATGTGTCTTGCTATCCAGATTACTGGTGAATATTATTTGACTAAGTTACCCTTATTGCCATGAAAAGTCCCTAATTATTTCATGAACCGATAATTGCTATTGTAGTAAGCTGCGAGTGTTGTGGATAGACTAATCGGGACTGACAATCCTTCACCTTTCTCCTTGGGTCATCTAGTTTGTTCGAAGGTTGCATTTAACTTGAGAGGTGTTGGGTGTTGGCAAGCATCTATATTCCGATTGGGGCAAAAAATCTAGTTAAGGCTTCGGGGTCATTGAGCTTAGTGCAATAATACACGTGTTGGAAATGATTGAATGTGTTCTCTTGTCTAACCTTACTAATTTTTGGGGATATTGGATACGTACATAGTTGTATTATTTGTTTTGGACTTCGGAATACGTACTATAGTCCAACATTACCTAGTCTTGTCGGCCACTTCTTAAATAACTTATTTGATTACTTGATATTACTACTTAGAATTCAGATGGATTTCGGAAATAAACACTTTTTAAAATGTTCGTAACGCTGATTTTCTTTCTGAAATATTTCTTTAATCTATTTCAATACTGTTTCTTACTAAACCTATGAATTCTCCAACATTATTGTGGACGTTTTAGACATGTATTTTCTCAGGTTACCTATTTTGCCCTAGTGGAGCATTGGGAGCATTGAGCCGCTGCAGAATATGTTTTTGGAAGGCTTAATACTTGATACCATTCGGACATATGTTTAAATAAATGTTTTATTGCATTATAAGTGGAAACCCTTTGGTAACTCTGATTTTAATATAACGAATGTGAAATTTATTTAAACGTCTCTTTTGAGGTCGTTTTCTGTGACTTGTCCCTTGTGCCTTGAAGTCGCACCCCAATGTTACTATTCCGCTGCCGTCTGATTTTGGGGGTGTGACAGATTGGTATCAGAGCTGAAGTCATAGAGAACTAGGTCGTTTTCAAAACCTGACTTATGACAAGGTTTTCAAAATATAGAGTTTCCATTGGTTTTATTCGATATCCGTGCTTGCTTGCTTTCAGGAACTTTTTATGCTCCTCTTTGCATCTCTACTTCTATAATGGGTAACAAGCATTTAATACTTGACTATGATTTCTCTCTCTTATGTCTATCTTATGACGGCTTACTATTTACCTTATATAGGTCAGCTATATAAATATTGATCATTCTGATTTTCATGTACTTCCTGATTTCTCATTTACTCCCTTGAGCGTCAATACTGGTATTATATAAGGATGCCTATACTTATGGGTTAATTTCTTCTTGATCTCTTACGATTAACTTCAACCATTTATGCGACTTTACTTTATTCCCTTATAATGATATCAAAAATTTAGCATATTTTGTAAATTCCACTAGTTACTTTACCATTCGACTCCGAGCTGGAACACTCTTCTTATGTTTTTAAATCGCACATGTTGTTTCGTAATCCATCGTTTTGAAGCCTTCCAGTTGATGGGAGTACGACAATTAACTTGTCACCTTCATTACCGTGTCACCTTGGGCACTACCTTTTGTACACGACTCTTTAGTTATTTTTATATTGATTGAATTTAGATTTCTGTTACGTTTCATTTTCCTTTTGGACTAAAGCGTTTGTTTCGGTATATTCTTTTATACTTGTTATGACCTATCGATGTACAAAAAATACTAGATGTCAACTGTAAACCATTTTGTTGTCACCCTATGAGATACTTCACGTTTACTTTACTTGATATTTCATTTCATTATAAAAATTATTTGATCATTTCATTACACCACACTATTTTGATGAAAATGGCATTGAAACGGTGGACCTCTAAATATACATAGACTAATCATCTATGTATATTTGGTGCATAGACTGATCACCTATGCATTCGGGAAAGACCATGTCATGCTGAGAATAGTCACCTTAAAACCTACACCTCTTCATCAACACAATTCTGGAAGGAAATATCGAATTTTTTATACCCGACTTCTTCAGGTGTTGCAAACCTGAACCTGAGGAAAAGGCTCTTCTAACGGATGAGGTACTGTCAACATTTCGTATGTTCAGGTTCATTTATGACTGCCATTTTATTTCGTCATAATTTCACCATTTATTTTATTTTAGTTTCGTACGCGTTTACTTTTAATTAGATTAGATAATTAAAGCGATGTGTAAGCGATAAAAATTTCATTTTAACGAAATAAAACAAGAGAATTTATGATTTTTTACACTGTGTATTTACCTAACATGAATAGTATTAGTTCATTTTTAATAAAAATCTTTGGCTTAAACATTTTTAGAAATCATTTATATAATATTTATATAGTTTGAATTTTTAAAAAATATTATTTTACAACGACGAGTTTGACCTACTATACGATAACATTTATACAACGATAAAAACATTTTTTTTTTATTTTTCGAAAGTAATAACTAGACTTTTTTATCTTTATTTATTATCGGTTACGCTAAAAGCGGTTACGTTTCGCGATAAAATTAATTTAGGCATTCTGGAACCACCAAAATTTACCTACGCTTCAACGAATATTCATTATTATTTCCAAATGCTCAAGTTTATAAAACTTTATCCATGGTTTATTTTGTGTCGTCCCATATATATAAACCAAGCTAGAACATACATTTCAAGTATTACCCTTTAATAAATAAAACTACACTTCTACATTTTACTTACAACTTATAAAGTGCAAGTTTTTTCAAAACGGGTTAACTTTCATTTTCTTTTTCTTTTTAATCAAGATATTATGCTAGATATTACTTCCTTAATTCCTTGAACCAATCCACACATTTGGAGACATAGAAACACAAATATTAATAACCTAGTTCATGTACATCTAGGGTTAGTAAGACTTTCCTTAAGACCTTCCTTATGTCTTTTGACTAGTCCTTGAAACATATAATACAAGTATACATCTTCACTCTTCATTTCATGAAGTAAATCAACTCCATTTCTCTTCCTTTTATTCTTTTTGTGCTTCATTTCTCAGTTCCTCTATATTAATCCAAACTATCCATAAAATTTTTTTTAAAACATTAACAGTTTCTTATAACATATTTAAGCCATTCCATGAAGATTTGAAGGCTTGTTAAACATTTACAAGGTTTAAACAAGTTATGGTGTTCTTGTTAAATTTGGGTTTTGATCACAAGAGTGTGATCTTGTTTTTCATTCATCCCTCATTCACCTAAGGTCATCTAAAACTCTTAATATCTTTACTTTCATGATTTTGTGTATATATTATGTTTATATGGCTCATCACCATTTAGGATACTTAATAACATGTAAAATGGATTTTTACTTGTGATTATGGTTTTATATACTTTTTCATATGTCATGTGGAAGTTAAGAACATGTTATAATGGAAACATAAGCCCTATAAAAGTATGGTTAACTTATTAAGAAGTATGTACCTAAACTAGTTAATTAAAAGTTACTAAATAAGTTATAAGTGAAAGTGTTGTAAAGGACTTAATATTATGGACAAGACTTGGACAAAATGGACTAATGGACTCTATAATATATAAGACATATGATATAAAGACTCATGGAGGACTCATGGTATTTTATTTAAGATAAAAACTAATTAAAACAAGTTTATATACATAAAATACCTATTATTTAAAAGGGGTTGTTTTGGTTCTAATTTTTACACAGCCATTTTATATTTTTATAAAATACTACATCTCATGAGGTTTCCAAAAATGTAAAGAACTCGAAAAACCGATTTATAACGAAGGAGATATGAATTTCGTAAGTTTACGATAATAAATACGTTTATAAAAATATTTTTTTTAAATAAATTACTGTTCACATCAGGAAAATTATTTTTGGAAAACATTCTTAAAGAAGCTAGAGTTTTTACATTCGAAGACCGTGTGCTCGAATGATCACTTATAAACGGAGTTAAAACGAATAAAATACGATATTTACGATAACTAAATTTATAAAAATAAATATCATAAAACATGCCTCGGGAACAGTAAAAGTATTGTTCTCAGAGGAACCCAAATTGTTGAATTGTAATATTTTGATAACTCGTCTTAATACGAAAGCGTGGACATAAGAAACGTAAGAAACAGACTTGAAACGAGAAAATTACGCCATTTTCACTAACGTGTTATTTATAAACTATTTTACTTATAAACACGATTTCACTAATACGATAGATGATGATGTAGCTTATAGAATTATTACAGCTATTAGTTAATCAAGGTGCTTAAGTGCTTACTGGTCTATAAATTAATTAGTTTTGCAATCGGTCGTTTATCTGACGCATTTTCTGGATATACGAGATATTCATTTGACTCAAGGTGAGTTCATATCTCGCCATTTCAAATTCTTTTCAATGTTTTATAACCCGCTTTAGGGGAATACATGCTCGTTTACAACTTGTATATTTTAATACATTACAATTCCTTTCTATACTTTGTGTGTTCATAACCCCACATTTTCTCTTTTAATTGTTTCATAAACTGTTTTCGGGGTGGAGAATACATTGCTCGTTTTATAATACAACTTATTGATTTCTAACGTAAGCAGGTTACCTATTTTTTTTACTAAAGCTCTATTTGTTTACTACATGATTTGAGATGTTGAATATATCATTTGAGGAGCCTTGGTGATTTTTGATTTAAGTGCTTTGTTTTACTATTGGACACAAGTGTTTTCAAAGTGTTTACAAAGTGTATGTTATACAGATTACTGCCTTTGAATATTATTGCCTAAGTTACCGTATTGCCGTGAAGTCCCTATTTATCATGAACCGTTAATTACTTTGTAGTAAGAGGAGTGTGTGGATAGATTCTACGGGACTGACAATCCACCACTTTATTGGGTCTCTAGTTTGATTCAAGGTGCATTTAACATTTGAGAGGTGTCCGGGTGTTGGGCAAGCATCTATTTACGATTGGGGCAAAAATCTAATTAAGGCCTTCGGTCATGAAGCTTAGTGCAAAATAAAAGTGGTTGGACCTGATGATTGTGTTTCTCTTGTCTACTTACTATTTTGGACCTATGGACATACGTGTGTGTGTTCTGCTATTATATGTTTTGGACTTCGGAATAGTACTTAGTCAACATTACCTAAGTCTTGTGGATCCATTTTTATATACTTCCTTGATTTATGATAGTACTACTTAGATTTCGGGTGGATTTTTGGTAAATAACACTTTTAAAGGTTGTAACGCTGCTTTTGTTCTGAAATATTATTAATTTATTTTCATATGCTTTTTAACTTAAACTATGGAATCACAACATTATTGTGTGACGTTTAGCAGTATTTTCTCAGGTTACTATTTTGCTAGTGGAGCATTGGGAGCATTCGAGTCGCGCGGATATATATGTTTTTGAAGGCTTAATAACTTGTATACCATTCGAAAAACATTTTAAACAAAATGTTTCTATTGCATTATAAATGGAATCTTTTGTAAACTCTGATTTTAATATAATGACTGTGAAATTTATTTAAACATCTCTTTTGAGGTCGTTTTCTGTGACGTGTCCCTTGTGCCTTGAAGTCGCACCCCAATGTTATCATTCCGCTGCCGTCCGATTTTGGGGGTGACACATACTAATTCCAATGCATATTCTTGATATAAAATGGTCTCTACGCAAATCTAAATCCGTTTATTAAGTATGCTAAAGATAAACGTTAGTCGATAAGATTTAAGGATATCGAATTCTCTAAATGAAGATGAGGATATGAAGCTCGAATGTATGAATGGACAAAACCATGAACTCGAGAGTCTTTAAAATCTGGGCAATCCTGGACAATAAGAATCACAAAACACGAAACACGAGAAAAGAAAGAGGCGGGCCTCCTCACATCATTTGTTAGAAAATAGATAAGAAGATAGAATTGCTTGTTTTTGTTAACCGAGTCACGAGCTTGACTCGACCCTGAATTAAGTTGTCCATGGGGAAGCAAATGGAAAAAAAAAATCTCAATCGGGCTTTCATTGATGTTTGGATAAAACATAAAAGCAATGAAGTTCACCCCGTGAAATGCCACCGGCTCTTAGTGGAGACTGTCGGGTCAAAATTGGTGTCTTCAATTCCGGTGGAGAGACTGTAAAGGAGAACCCACAAGGTAGGTGAGAAACGGGAGAAAAGTCTGAATGACAAATGTGAAGGAATTGTCATCTTCAACATATCTCACTCGCCTGGGTCTCAAAAAATTCATCTTCATTAAGTCATCAAAATTTGTTATAACTGGTGCATCGGGTCAATGTCGAAGTAAAACGCTCATTACTCAGGAATCGGTCTTCGTTAAGTAAGTTGTAAGATAAACAATATCCCCCTCCGAGTCTAACTCATCTATTACCGGGGGTATTAGTTCTTCCAAACAAGAAAATGTTATCACCTCCTCTACAAGAACAAAGTCACTATCACAACGGGAATAGGAGAAGAGGAAGGGATTTTCAAGCCAAATGAATAAACAGAAGTGATTTTCAATGGCTTTCGCCTTATTAATAGTAGATTGACGTTTAACTAAGTTCTCATGAAGAATCACGTCTCTATTTGATATATCATTGTATTTCTCATTCTTTCTTCATCAAAAATCGTTTCATTAATTCCCGGTAAAATTGGATCAATAAAAAGTGCAGACACGACGAACTCTTCGGAAGAAAATCAATCCCTTGTAAAGTCCTACCCCGAGATTTGATCGAACGATCTCGATAAGCAATGAATTATAAGTCCCACATTCAGCATCTAAAATGATCACAAGACAGCACATCGCAAATTTCTTGGAAATACCTTAAACTCACCTTGGGATTGGGACAAGGTTCTCACACTAGTCTTTCCATTTCCTGAATAGTGTTAAGATTGCTCGTCCCCATACTTAGAGAGTTATCAGCTCTCGATCGTAAGTCTGTGTGATTCCTTTTAGGCGCTTCTATATTTTAGAGCTATATATCATCATCATCATCATAGTAAGTAGACGATTCCAGCTTTGGACAATTAATTTTATTCTGATAGCTCCTCATTAATATTTCGCACTTATTCAAGGTGTTTATCATTAAATCCTTGAATATCTCTTGTTGATTAAGTGCTTGTCCGTATAACAGCATGCTTAATTTCGCCAAATCTATCCAAGCTATCGATAAAAACCTTTGGTGTTACTCCAAAAGGTATACGACTAAACTTCCTTAAGAAGGTGTAAATGGCTTTCATTAAGTCTTCTCTAGCTTGCAACACTTCTTCACTCGTTTCTTGAGGAGAATGATGAATGACGGGATACTGCGGGGGTTGAAATTGGTCAAAACCGAAAGAATTAGAATTAGATAGATTTTGGTTCATCGGTTGACACTGAGAAGTCGCGTGAGAACCCCTGCAGTTTTCACAACAAAGGTATTGTTGTGGAAAACTTGGTGAAGTTAGTGAAAAATTATTAAAGTTTTGATTGAAACACGAGTCGTGATTGTAGATAAACGGATCTTGTGTTGGACAACGTAACAAAATGAGACATGTTTTCCACATAAACTCATTAATATTGTCTCGTTGCCGGTTCGTGGAGGGTAGTCGGAAAAATTTAAGATTAATTGAAAGAGTTGGATTTGGATTATATAGAATGATTTTCCATCTCTTGAAGCGCAAATGAACAAAATCCTCCTCTTAAGGAGCCTTACACCCCAAACAAGTGACTGCTTTCCATCACCATAAGTGCAATTAAAACAACGTTCCAATTAGAAGTTTAACTCCACATAGCGAACATGTATCTTAATATAACAATAAAAGCCATCACATGGTTGTCACACCTGTACCACTCACGTGGTTATGAAGTCATAATAATAGAAATTACACAATATAAGATGATAAAGAAGATAAGAATTAAATGTAATAAGAGGATAAAGAAGAATATTTTTAGATTTTAAAAATAATACATGAGAAAATAAATTAAAATAAGAAAGAAAAATATTTTTGGTAACCAAAAATCAAACGTGCACGGTAGCTCTCTAAAAATACATACAAGAAAGCGGAGGAGCTGGTAAGCGCGAGGCGCTATTTAGAATAACCCTTCTCCTTTTGGGTGATGTTCTTAGGATCAAACCCGCCTTAAACTTTCCTTATAGCACGTAATCTAAAGGTGAGCCGTAACAATGATTAACAAACGGTTATTTTTAATAAAAGAAAATAGAAGTGTAAAATATTTTTGTATTTTTTTTATCAATAAAAATATTTACAAACGGAAAATAACTTCACGAGGAAGGTTCTTCAAAACACTAATCTTCGAACGAAACGCGAAAATCATTACACACCTCCCCGGCAACGGCGCCAAAAATTGATTGCAGTCCAATACACACTATACGTAAATATATAGTATAAGGATAGGTCAATTATAGTATAGTAAGTATTTTCCATCGGATTTAAGAAACAAACTTTTAACCAAAGTTGTCTCAAAAACCTCCCGGGTCGTTTTCCCTCGACGAAGTGTGAATTGAAAATCGATATTAAGTCCGTGATCGCATGATTTGAATGGTTTCAAAGATTTTGATTTGTTTTCCTATTTCTAACAATTATAATGCAATAACACGTTAAAGCAAGCAAATAATAAAGGCAATTAAAGATAAGAGCTAAAAACGTTAACGAGATTTAATAAAACGCGACATTAAAGCAACTATGACAAATTTAATCCCTACGAATGCAAATTTAATTTTTATAAATCCTAAATGACAAAAAAAAATTTTCAGAAAAAGAATTTTATTTTTTTGACTTTTAGATTTTTTATAATGAATTAAAAACACTTTTAATGAAAAACAATTATTAAAAATTATAAACGAATTTATAAAATGCTGGGAAAAATATGAAAAGTCTATTGAACTAGTTGGGACTTAAGAAAAATAAGAAAATTGAAAAAGCAATTAAAATAAGCAGTCAAATAAGCTAAAAGGGCTGAAAAGCTAAAACTGTAAAGAAGGGTTAACTATTAAATCTTGCAAAGTATACCCGAAAAAGTCCCCAGGGCAGATAGTGTGAGCGTGTGTGTGTAAGGTTGAGGAGGGTAGAGATCCAGGGTTCGAGCCTTGCTCACTCTGGATTTCCCATCTTCCCTTTTTTTTATTTTTGCAAAAACTTTTTAAAACAAAGATTTAAAACATCTTAAAACTAACAACTTTTGTAAAAGTGACTTTTTGTAAACTCACTAAATAAGCTGAAAAGGGCTTAAAATGATGACAGAAATGACTTAATTAATTTTTTGGCTTTTTAAACAAAACTTAAGAGAACTTTAAACTTGAATAAGCTGAAATCCAAACTAAATAAGCTACCAGCAACTAACTACTAACCTAATGAGCTAGCATGAACACGAATTAAGATGCTAACACTACTCATATTTGCAACTTGTTAACTTTTCACTCCCAACAATTATTATATTTTAGGTGTATGTGATATTTTGAATTTCAACCATGGATCAACGTTTTGCAAAATTCTATGTTTCACGTTCCACCCGAGAATAATGA
>BQNB010019666.1:38274-66526 GCA_026074375.1 Tanacetum coccineum | reverse complement strand
CATACCTTTTCACCTTTACATCATCATAAACTCAATAAAAAAGGTTGATTATGTACTTTGAAAATTGGGGCTTTTCTAACTCAAGCTAAAATCATTAAAATACTTTACCAGTGGATCATCAAAACAAAATCTGCCTTTGGATTTGAGTTTATGGGGAGGGTTTAATTTGATTGGGTGTGTGTTATCTCCCGGTGTGAGTGTGTGTGTTTTGTATGTTATCTCCCGTGTTTTCAAAGAAAATTACATTTGTAATCTATAACTTTGCAAAAATAGCATTCTAACCCATGTGTTTTTTTTTTTTTTTTAATATGTGATAATAAAGACGTTTTTAACACAAATTAGGAAATAATTAAGTTTAATTAATTAAAATAAAACAAAAAAAATCTAAATTAAACAAATATTACTAAATAAAGTATGATTTGATTTTTTTGAAATGCTAATATCCTACTTGACGTTTTTCTTTTACTAAATAAAATATATGCCTCATGTAAAAGGTGTATGGACTTATGGTGCAAATCTGATGGGCTTTGTTTGGATAATGGGCCTGTTTGTTTGTTATGGTTAATGATAAATTGTTCAATTGATCTATGCTAGTTTGATCGTAGTTTAAAATATCATTAGACGATTACCCATGTATAACAATGATGTGTATAGTAACATTAATTTATATGTGCAACTTTTTTAAGTATGAATGAGTGTGTGGAGGAACTAGGAGTGAAAAAAGTTATTAATTTAAATTGTAATTAAATATTTAAAGGATTGCATTATTTTTATAGTTTAAGAACACTAGTTTAAGTCCCGTGTACGCACGAGGTTTACACATAAATCACTTTTATTTTAAAATTTTAGTTTAGTATATGAACATTTAAAAATTTGCTCGTGTTTAATATTTTGTAATTGTGATATAACTACAACTAATTATGCAAATATTTTTACATAAAAATTTTCATTTGTTTTAATATCGATTTATATTTTAATAAAGATTCTTTTTAATGAAAGATTTAACTTTGTTTAACTAAGATGAATGTTGATTTTGTTTAAATTTAACTATTGATATCATGTTATCCACAATATGCGAGTTTAATAGCACATGATGAGCGTTGATGAAGTTAAAGTATAAAGTTTCTTAAAAATGTTTTTTCGAATATCCTTATTTTAAAATTTAAATAAAAATTACATGAATCGTTGTTATAAGTACAATCGCGTATATTTATTTCATATAATAGTAACTCATGCTTACATTGATATTTATATTATTGTTAATAATAATTTAGCCGTATATAATATTCAAATCCGTGCACGCATGAGTTAAACTTATTAAATAGAATAATAATGAGTCATTATTAAACGCATATAGTAAAAAGTAAAAATAAAAAGATATTCTTACTTAAACTTATAAAGAGGAAAAACATGGGTTGTTCGTATATACAACATCGTGTATTCATTTACATACGTACAACATCATGTATTTATTTACGTGCACAATAATTCATGCTTTCATTTGGATGTAATTCATGCTTCCATTTTGATATTAATAATGAAACGCCCATAAATTTTTTTAATATACTGAAACTCGTATATCTACTAAACATTAAAACATGAACTTTTGAAAACTCATTTCATTTATAACATATGACATGTCTAAAATCTGTGTACGTTACTAAAATAAGAGGAAGCGTAACTTTTACATGTAAACGGGCTTATTCCAAACGCCCATTTAAAAGCGTAACTATGAAAAATACATGACTTGTACTATAAAACCTTGTTATTGGTAATGACTTGCTTTGGGGCATTCCAAACTGATAACAAATGATGGAAATGAGAAGCTCGTTACCTAACCCACGAGCTACACCATTTTAACCCATTACACCCCATTTAACACATAGCTTGGTCTCATCTTACAAACCTGCAAAAATATAAAACTGAGAACGGTAAGTCCTTGTGACTTAGTGAGATAACGAAAACTGAATTGATCTGAATCATAAACTAAAATATAAACCGAAACATAAGCATGATGTTTCCTGCATAAGTCTTGTGTCCATCTTGAGTGACTATAATACATGGCTACATGCATATACCTGGTGTCTAACGGGTTCTAACTTATTACTTGACATGATTTAGTAAGTATCTATTCTGGCTTAGTGCTTATAGCACATTCTGATTGAATGAATCCTAAACCGGCTACTGAGTAATAAAGCTATATATAAACTGATTTCTAACTAATAATAATCCAGTAATCATTAACTGTATGAAAGCTACATATAATACTTTTTTGTAAAGCTGAATTCATACTAGCAGTCTAACAGATATTAAATTTATGTCTTAAACTGCATGCATAAAGCGTGATACTAAATAAGTACATATCGTACTATTTCGACTGCGTGAACATATTACTGTAAGTACATAAGCAGGATATTGATTGGGTGCATGAGCTACATAAAGCACAATACTAACTGACTACATTGAGTGCATAAGACAATATATTAGCTGAGTACATATAAAACACTGGCTGAGTACATAAGCACAATACTGAGCGCATAAAGCACATACTGACTGATTGCATAAAGCACATACTGGCTGAGTGCGTAAAGCACTTACTGGTTGAGTGCGTAAAGCACATATTGGGTGAGTGCGTAAAGCACATACTGGCTGAGTGCATAACTGATTGAGTATGCCTGACTGAAAGCATAAAGCATTTATCCCCATTCGGGACTGATTAATGTGCTTAAAGCACTATTATTCCACACAAGATTGACTGAGACTAAGTTTATTACTAAACTATTCTTTGTTCAGAATTGTTCACACGTAATAATCATATATAAATTAAGGCTAAGCTGAATATGACCCAACGTGTCGATCATGTGAATATTGACCCAATGTGTCCAACATATATTGAATGTGAACCAACGGTTCGCCATAATACTAAATATGACCCAACGGTCAACATATACTCGAATAATGACCCCAACGGTCAACTAATAACTAAATAAGACCCAAACGGTCAACATATACTAAAATAGGACCCAACAGATGTAACAAAATACTACATAGACACCAACTGTCAAACAAATACTGAATAGACCCAACAGGTCAACATAATACTAAATATGACCCAACGATCAACATATAGTGAATAAGACCCAACGGGTCAACATAATACTAAATATGACCCAACGGTCAACATATACTAAATAGGACCCAACAAGTCAACATAATACTAAATATGACCCAACGGTCAACATATACTGAATAAGACCCAACGGGTCAACATAATATTAAATATGACCCAACGGGTCGCCATAGGGTCAACATATACTGAATATGACCCAACGGGTCGCCATATACCAAGTATAACCCAACGGGTCGCCATAATACTAAATATGACCTAACGGGTCAACATGATGCTTGACTTGCATATTTGACCACTAAGGTCACGTGAATACTTGACTTTCATATTTGACCACTAAGGTCACGTGGATACATGACTTATACATTACTTGAGATATGACAAGGCATATATATATTAAACACATTTAATCTACTAAACATGTTAACTGAAAATCCGTTACTCACCTTTGTTCTTGATTAGGTTCCGTAAGCTTTCCACGAGCACCTAACCATGATATAATCAAACTAATACAATTAGAACTTGCTAACTCAAGTATCTTAACATATAATGGGTCTATACAACTTAACTTAATAATAAAATGTCTTATTTCGCACTTAAACACTTTTTACAAACTTCTCTTTTTGTGTAGAATTTCTGCAACTTTCTGCACTTTGCTGATTTTGACCCATTTAATCTTATATTCCTGATCTGGAAATATTTTTGCTAGAAAGTAGACTCTTTTACCTTTCCGGATATGTAAGGCACATCTCCAACGGAGCTACAGTTATTTTTCTATGATTTTTCAAAGTTAGTACAAATTTCTGCGTACCTTGCTGTCCCGTTTTGGAACATCACCAAAACGACCCAAAACCCATGATAAACTATTCTACTCTTTACCAAACTTATATATCAGCTTATTAGACATATTAGGATCATTTTCTAACAAGCCTATATGCAATTTCATTAATTTAATCATTAGTTTGGCCTTGTGCCAAACACCACTATATTAACTATCACAAGCATCAAGAACGTATGTTCTTCCATCAAGGGTGTGTGGGTCAACTCAATAATCATCACCAACACCTCAATAACCTCATAATATGACTTCTAACATTAAAACACCATAACTCCCATATCACATATAAGGCTAAGCATCTATAAGCTTTCGAATTTATCAAATAAAACACTAAATAAGCATAACTCGATGTTACCCATTACTAGGAATTATGTTTAAACACAATTAGATACTTACTTAAGATTTAGGGAAGAACATATAAACCACTTGAAGTTCTTGATTCCTCATAACTCTTGTTATTCCTTGATTTCCCTTTGCATAATCTTGATAATGATTATGATTTGCTGAATTCTTCATGGTGAAGCAAGGTTGGACACCTCCTGCTTCTTTTGTGTGGGACGTGTAACAAGGAAAGAATGAGAGGGAAAATGGGAGAGTTATCTCTCCCTGGGATTATTAAGTCATAAGCCCCAAGGGCATTTTAGTCATTTCCTCTATTTTTGGCTACATGACATGATAAGCCCTTATTATATAACCATGTTCCAAACTAAATCCCAACCAAGTACGTTATTGATTTCATCAAAGTAGGACTTTTCTATTTATTCCACTAAAATACTTGACGTGTCCAATAGCAAAATAGATAAATATGCTATTATTTTCTGTTAAAACTTAGGATGTTACAACTCTCCTCTGCTATGGGATTGTTCTGTCCCTCAACGAATTATACTTGGGGTGACTATATTGAGTAATGTTCTGTCTGACTAAGTCTCCGCCACTTAGGTTGTATTTCTGAAATTCATTTCTGATTATGAATGTTCTCTTTAATCATAAGACTTGTCATTATGCTTTCTAAGCTTACGTGGCACGAATCATTCTGAAACCTTAACATATAGGTCTGGGAGATTACCACATGTCACTATGTGTTGTGTTACAAACCTTATAACCATAAGGCATTCTAAACTATTTTCTATTTTGGTAGGTTCATTAACCTTTCTATTTCTGCTAGTAAGTACTAGATCTGTCTATCTGTTCATAAATCGTCCATGTTCTAAGGACCATATTTGAATTGCTCACTAATTCTGCTATGCTATTACGATGTTGCTTTTCTTAACTCTGAATCTGAACTGTTTTGTTCTGCTAATCTATGTTACTGATGATATACTAGACCTTACTAAAATCTGAGTTGTTCTGGCTATTAAATAACAGCCGAAATATGGGACCGTAATAGATGAGACTTATAAATTTCTACCCGCTTATACCATTCATGGTCGTATGATTTCTGATTCTAAATTTGACTGAATCATGACTCTAGTTTGTTAAGATTATGTCTCATCTACGCTTACTGTTGTATAAATTTCCTCAAGACATTATATGATCCCAATAAATCCATGTTACATGATGTAACTATTACCACGTTGGCCAGATGTCATAATACTCGCATCACTTAAACATGTATTTATTCCCATCATGCTCTACCTCGATTCATCAATAAAACGTTCAGCTTAGATTCTGCTATCATGTTAATCTGCTGCTAACTATATACTTCTGTTCATGCATTCTGTTACTAATCGCATACTGGTGCGATAACATGAACTCTGAATATAGCAATACTAGAATTGCTAAGTCTGATTATGACATTCACACTCTTAACATGATTTTTTGTTTATTATATTCTGGTTCTAATCATGAATTCATGTGTGCTATTATTCTGTCATTTGACTGTCCTAACAGTACTAACACAGAATTTCTGATTTTCTATCATATACGAGGATAATGAGCATAGTCTAATAATGCACTTAGCCTTGTGCATTCTAACTCTGTTTCGCTTACTGGGCTACTATTTCGCTACTGGTCATGACATGATATACGTTATAACTAGCTCTGATTCATTCTAATTCGCTACCGAGCATAGTTCATGGCACTTTTAATCATGCATTACTACTTTAAAGGCATTCTAATTTGCTAAACATGATTTCGATTCATTTCTATATCATAATACTCCTGAATACTAATTCAATTCTGAACATACTTATTAATTCTGAACATACTAAAATACATAATTATAATGCAACATATAAACATTTAACACATGTGTAAACTCCCTGAGATATCTTATGATCTCGATAACTTCATGCCATATCATGTGAATATTATAACGTTGATCAAGCGTCATAATAGTCACACTATATAATCATGAGTTCATCGTTATCAAAATCTACCCAAGTCACTGAACTAAAACATATCATCTACTGCACATAATTCGTTCTGAATGCTGACTACACTATGCATGGAAATTCTATATGCTTTCAATATCGTGGATATTTGATTCACGATCTAAATCTGATTCATAATCTAAATCCTTATCTGAAATCTGAAAAACATGCTATGCATTACATGAATATACATGATTCACATGATTATGTATATACAACTAATCACATGAACATATATGCATCGCAAAACATAAACTACTTAGCTGATAAACATGAGCCAAATAGCTACAATCCTGATAATCATAATCCATGTACTCATAAACATATAAACGTGCGGTGCCCCTAACTTCATATTTAATATGGAGCAATCGGTTTAAGTCTAAGCATCCCCTACTAATGGTGGATACTTAAATCTCTCAAACCATTGTAGCTTTGATACCAACTTGAAACACCCAGATTTTTTTTATTCTTTTAAACGTGAACTTGTGAAAACTTACTTCATTTTGAACATATAACATGTATGAATCTGTATACGTTATTAAAATAAGCGGAAGTGTAACTTTTGCATGTAAACGGGCTTATTCCAAACACCCCTTTAAAAAAATCATAACTATGAAAAGTACATGACTTGTATTATAAAAACTTGTTATTGATATTGACTTGCTTTGGGGCATTTCAAACTGATAACAAATGATGGAAATGAGAAGCTCGTTTAAAGATGATTTCTAACTAAATAATAATACTATACCCTGAACGAACTATTGACTGAATTAAAACTACATATTGTATTTTTAGCTGAATTATAATAATAGCAGTCTAACTGATACTAAAGCTATGTCTCAAACTTACTACTGTATAAGTACATATCATACTCTTCCGACTACCTGAAACATATTACTTATTAAGTACATAAGCATGATATTGATTGGGTGCCTGAGCAAGATACTGAGTACATAAAGCAAAATACTAACTGACTACAAAAGCATAATGTTAAGTGCATAAGACAAAATACTGCGTGAGTGCATAAAACAATATACTGGCCGAGTACATAAAAAACTGGCTGAGTGCATAAGCACAATATTGAGTGAAGGATTGAGTGAATAACTGACTGAGTGCGTAAAGCACATACTGACTGAGTACTTGTAGTACTATACTGGTTGAGTGCATAAGCACTATACTAACTGTGCACTTAAAGTACTATTCTAACTGATTAAGTGCATAAAACACTTCGCGCGCCTTATTAAATGCATAAGCATTATCTACCCAATTGGGACTAACTAATGTGTATAAACACATCGCACGCCTTACTGAATGCATAAAGCATTTATCACCATTCAGGACTCACGAATGTGCATAGAGCACTATTATTCCACACAGGACTGACTGGGACTAAGTTTATTACTAAACTCTTTTGAGTCTGGAACTAAACTCTTCTGAGTCCGGAATTGTTCACACATAATATTCATATATAAATTAAGGCATGACACAAAGCTGAATTAGATACTGAAACTATACTTAACGCAATGTTGAAGCCAAACTAAGGCATAACCCAAAAACTGAGTTGAGTATGTAAACTATGTTATAACATAATAGTGAAGTTGAGTCACTACATAATGCTGAAATTAGCTAAATGCTGAAGCTGAGCTATAACATAATACTGAGGTTGAGCTATGACAAATTACTGAGTATGACCCAACCGGCCGTCATAATAATAAATATGACCCAACGGTCAACATATATTGAATATGACCCAACGGGTCGCCATAATACCAAATATAAGCCAACGGGTCGCCATAATACTAAATATGACCCAACAGGTCGCCATAATACCAAATATGACCCAACGGGTCACCATAATACTACATATGACCCAACGGGTCAACATATACTGAATATGACCCAACGGATCGCCATAATACTAAATATGACCCAACGGGTCACCATAATACTAAATATGACCCAACGGGTCGCCATAATACTAAATATGACCCAACATGTCAATATATACTGAATATGACCCAACGGATCGCCATAATACTAAATATGACCCAACGGGTCGCCATATACTTAATATGACCCAACGAATCAACATATATGAAATATGACCACATGGGTCAAAATGATGCTAATATGACCACATAGGTCAACATGATACTTGGCTTGCATATTTGACCACTAAGGTCACGTGAATACTTGACTTACATATTTGACCATTAAGGTCACGTGAATACATAACTTACATATTTCTTGAGATATGATAAGGCATATATATATGAAACACGTTTAATCTACTAAACACGTTAACTGAAAATCCATTACTCACCTGGGCAGAAAAATGCAAACTGAACGATTCTGAACATGCCTCGAGCACCTATATCACGATAGATGCATATATATACTATTAACACATAATAAATAAACATGAATATGACATTATCATGTGAATCATAAGCATGAATACTGCACATTGAATTGGCTTTAACATGAGACTTTGCTAACATAATCATAAACTAGTAGTATAAGTTACTATATTACGAACTTGAACTAATCTAACCAAGTTTTGCAATTTGGTTCGATACTTCTATAACATAATCATAAACACATAAGCTGAGAACATAAGCTATTATAGCATATAATCATTCGAAACTTGCATAACATCAAATCATGTCGTAAACATCAAAACACTTGCTAAACTAATTTTGCAAAATTCTGCAGCAGCCTACAAATGCATGATTTTAACCGACTTAAACACACAACCAGCCCACGAGGCCAAGTTCACATGAAGGTAGACTCTTTTGTCTTTCCGAAAAGGTACGTCACGTCTCTAACGGAGATACAATTTATTTTATATGAATTTTTAAAAATCTGTTTGCTGCATATTTTAGATTCTGTCATGCTACACTAAAATGCATTTTTGACCCGTTTAACCTCTAAATCAGCCAACGCTTTTTACATAGAACTGGAGTATACTCATTAGGCTTTTCGGAAAGTCCGGCCATGATTCAATACGAGCTACTATCATTCTTTTATGGCCTTTTGAACATGACTAAGTGATTTTGAATTTTCAGCAACTCAATTAACATTATATAACACATAATCTACCATCAAGGGGTGTTTGGGTTAACTCCTACATCATTACAAATACCTCCAAATCTGATCCTAACATAATCTCATCAAAACCTCCTATTAGTATCACATAATCATAAGCCATACATCTTAAATTTCTCAAATACTTCATGTAATAAGCTTAATAATCATAACCCATGAAACCAACAAAAACATTAATTATCTAATACTAATAATCATCATAACATGATATTTAACATGAACCCATGAAAACCCCATATGATCATACGCATATCCAAACACCCATAATCCTTCAATTAATCTTATAACTATGTAAACCACATGTAAAACACTTGATAAACATATCCCCGTGACTTCTTTAGCTCAATATCATAGTTAAACACATAAGTACTTACTTGAATTTTGGGGAAGAACACATAAAATCTTTGAAGCTTCATAGTTCTTGTTAGGATGATAACCATTGTTATCCTTGCTTGATTCTTGAATAATCTCTTGCAATCTTTGATGGAATTTAGTTAGATTTTGAGATTCTTCCAAGTGAAGAAATTACCATCTTTTGCTATCTTTTTCTTTTTGTAAAATGTGGGATAAGAGAGGGAGTATATCCCTGAGTCAGTTTTGTAAGATAAGCCCCAAGGGCAATTTGGTAAATTCCACTAAGTTTAGCACTTTGACACATATAGCCTGATAACGCTCCAAATATACATAAAATATCCCTCAGAAATGTGTGAAATATATATGTTAACGCATGAAATATTGCATGTTTAGTTGCTTGTTTGAGTAATAGGTGTTTCAAGACTAAGAAGGGTTAAAAGGACTAAAAGCGCAAAGATATCCCGTTAAATATACTAACGGTCGTCAAAAGAATTATCTAGAAGAGAAAATAAAGAAGAATTAACTAAAAATGCAAAAGTGCGGCGCACAATATCTAAAATCGACGTACTTCGAGTCGGGGAGAGAGAAAGTGATATTACGGTCAAAATCGGCGCACAAAGAATAAAGTGCGGCGCACTTTTACATGCAGAGGCCAAAAGTCATTACGGTTGCATTCATTGTCGCAACCCTTCACTCACCTTTTATCCCAACTAATGCCCTCTCCAAGGCTATATATAGGGCACGAATTCAGAGGGTAGAAGCATCTCAAATCACGCTTTTACCACAAAGAGCAAGAAATATCTTAGGAAGAAAGTTAGGAGGAAAAGTTGGGAATTTGTGAGCCTGTTCTTCGTTCATCACAATTCCCAGGTGTGTAATCATATTAGGAAGTTAGAATTCGAGCTATAGAGGGTTGTGCCATAGTAAATCCTTTTTCATTTGAGATTCCTTCATTGCAATGGTTAACAAACTCTTAAATCCTTCCTTAGAATACATTAGATTATGATGTGTCGTATGCTTGTATAATGATAGAAAAATCAAGCAATGGATTGGGTATTATTGAGGTTTTGAGCCGTGAGCTTCAAAGAGAGACAAAGAAAGTTTTTGTGATTTTTGGTTAAGTATCTATGAAAGAAAGAGTGCATGCATGCTATTTATAGTGAAAATATCTAATTAACCTAACCATGGTCACTTTCTAACCCTTGCACAAGGTTAATTAGTCAAGTGGTTCATGGTGTAAGAGTTGGTTCCCTATGATCTTTGTAATATCTAGATATTTAGGGCCTTAGTCACCAACTTGGTGACTCCTTGGTTCTATCCTTCAAAAATTCGGCCACATATACATATATGTGATGTTATATTGATTATTTTGAGTATTGGGTATAATCGTGGGTATTCGTTTAAGCGTAGTTAGGTTTTGGTGCTTCCGGGAATGCCGAAACGCGTTTTATCGCGAAACGTAAGCATTTTACGTAGCCAATAAAAATAAGATGAACAAAGTTATTAATTATCCTCTAAATAATCATATAACACTTGCTTGATGTAAACATTTAATTGTTTAATGCCCGTTTACATTGAATGATCATTTTTAGTTTACGCGATTTAACGTAACCTTTACAGTTTTAAGAGAAAATGCGTAAAACCCTAAAAATAAATTGTGCATTACATAATGTCGTACAATGACCTAAAACACAAGGTGTTATACAACATATATTGAATATGACCCAACGGATCGCCATATACCAAATATAACCCAACGGGTCGCCATAATACTAAATATGACATAACGGGTCAACATGATGCTTGACTTGCATATTTGACCACTAAGGTCACGTGAATACTTGACTTTCATATTTGACCCCTAAGGTCACGTGGATACATGACTTATACATTACTTGAGATATGACAAGGCATATATATATTAAACACATTTAATCTACTAAACATGTTAACTAAAAATCCGTTACTCACCTTTGCTCTTGATTAGGTTCCGCGAGCACCTAACCATAATATAATCAAACTAATACAATTAGAACTTGCTAACTCAAGTATCTTAACATATAATGGGTCTATAGAACTTAACTTAATCATAAAATGTCTTATTTCGCACTTAAACACTTTTTACAAACTTCTCTTTTTGTGTAGAATTTCTGCAACTTTCTGCACTTTGCTGATTTTGACCCATTTAATCTTATATTCCTGATCTGGAAATACTTTTGCTAGAAAGTAGACTCTTTTACCTTTCCGGATATGTAAGGCACATCTCCAACGGATCTACGGTTATTTTTCTATGATTTTTCAAAGTTAGTACAAATTTCTGTGTACCTTGTTGTCCCGTTTTGGAACATCACCAAAACGACCCAAAACCCATGATAAACTATTCTACTCTTTACCAAACTTATATATCAGCTTATTAGACATATTAAGATCATTTTCTAACAAGCTTATATGTAATTTCATTAATTTAATCATTAGTTTGGCCTTGTGCCAAACACCACTATATTAACTATTACAAGCATCAAGAACGTATGTTCTTCCATCAAGGGTGTGTAGGTCAACTCAATAATCATCACCAACACATCAATAACCTCATAATATGACTTCTAACATTAGACCACCATAACTCCCATATCACATATAAGGCTAAGCATCTATAAGCTTTCGAATTTATCAATTAAAACACTAAATAAGCATAACTGCTATAGAACTTGGTACCTTCGATGTGATCATTGGTATGGACTGGTTAGTTGAGCACAATGCTCTCGTAGTTTACGGAAAGAAAGAAGTTCATATACCAGTAAAGGGTAAGATGTTGATAGTTAAGGGAAATTGTGACATATCTCGATTAAAGGTAGTATCCTGTATTAAGGCAAGGAAATACATAGAAAGGGGATGCCATTTGTTTGTAGCTCATGTGATGGAGAAGGAGCCAGAAGAAAAACGTTTGGAGGACGTGCCTATAATTTGCGACTTTCCCGAGGTGTTTCCTGATGATTTACTAGGACTCCCACCGCCTCGACAAGTGGAGTTTAGAATTGAACTTGTGCCTGGAGCCGCACCTGTTGCACGCGCTCCTTATCGTTTAGCGCCGTCTGAATTGAAAGAATTGTCGGATCAATTGAAGGAGTTGTCGGAGAAAGGATTCATTCGACCGAGCTCGTCGCCTTGGGGAGCTCCGGTGTTGTTTGTTAAGAAGAAAGACGGATCCTTTCGTATGTGTATTGATTACCGCGAACTAAACAAGTTGACAGTCAAGAACCGATATCCGCTTTCGAGGATTGACGATCTATTTGATCAACTGTAAGGTTCGAGCATGTACTAAAAGATTGATTTGTGGTCGAGTTATCATCAACTCCGTATTCGAGAGGAGGATATACCAATCACAGCCTTCTGGACTCGGTATGGTC
Organism: Tanacetum coccineum; assembly: GCA_026074375.1. Taxonomy (NCBI): domain Eukaryota; kingdom Viridiplantae; phylum Streptophyta; class Magnoliopsida; order Asterales; family Asteraceae; genus Tanacetum; species Tanacetum coccineum. The sequence continues at coordinate 53,320 of BQNB010019666.1, read as the reverse complement.
ATTTTGAGTTCCAAGTAATGCCATTCGGATTAACCAATGCCCCTGCAGTATTTATGGACTTAATGAATCGAGTGTGCAAGCCGTACCTTGAAAAATTTGTGATTGTGTTCATCGATGATATACTTATATATTCCAAGAGCAAAGAAGAACATGGAGAACATTTAAAGATTATTTTGGGGTTGCTCAAGAAAGAGAAGTTGTATGCCAAATTCTCAAAGTGCGATTTCTGGCTCGATTCAGTACAATTTCTCGGTCACATGATCAATAGTGAAGGATTTCACGTTGATCCATCTAAAATTGAAGCCATCAAGAATTGGTCTGCACCTACAACACCAACAAAAGTGAGACAATTTATGGGATTAGCTGGATATTATAGAAGATTCATCAAGGGGTTTTCTTTGATTGCCAAACCTCTTACTAAACTAACCCAAAAGAACAAGAAGTATGAATGGGGTGAAGATGAAGAAGAAGCTTTTCAGATATTGAAGCAGAAATTATGTAGTGCGCCAATATTAGCATTACCCGAAGGATCGGAGGAGTTTGTCGTATATTGCGATGCCCCCATTAAAGGTTATGGAGCGGTGTTGATGCAACGAGAGAAAGTGATTGCTTATGCCTCACGCCAATTTAAGAAGCATGAAGAGAACTATATGACTCATGATTTAGAGTTGGGCGCCGTTGTTTTTGCCCTACGACTATGGAGACATTACCTGTATGGAATGAAATGTGTTGTGTACACAGACCACAAAAGTCTTCAATACATTTTGGACCAGAAGGAACTCAATATGAGGCAACGCCGATGGATTGAATTGCTATGCGATTATGATTGTGAAATCCGCTATTATCCCGGTAAAGGTAATGTCGTGGCGGATGCTCTTAGTCAAAAGGAGAGGGAAAAACCGATAAGGGTTTGAGCTTTAGTTATGACAGTTTATCCTGACTTGTCCGAAAGGATACTTAAAGCTCAGACTGAAGCAATGAAGGAAGACAATGTGAAGGCAGAAAATCTGGGAAGATTGTTGAAGCCGATATTTGAAATTCGCTCTAACGGAATTCGATACTTTGATAAACGAATATGGTTACCGTTGTTTGGTGGATTACGAGATCTGATTATGCACGAGTCGCATAAGTCAAAGTATTCGATTCATCCTGGTTCTGATAAGATGTATCAGAATTTGAAGAAGCTTTATTGGTGGCCGAATATGAAGGCTGATATTGCCACCTACGTTAGTAAATGCCTGTCTTACGCCAAGGTAAAGGCTGAACATCAGAAGCCGTCAGGTTTACTCCAACAACCCAAAATCCCTGAATGGAAATGGGAGAAGATAACTATGGATTTCGTTTCTGGACTCCCAAGAACCCCAAGTGGTTATGACACGATATGGGTTATTGTCGATCGGTTAACTAAGTCGGCTCACTTCCTGCCGATGAAGAAGACCGAAAGTAAGGAGAAATTAACATAGCAGTATTTAAAGGAGATTGTTTGTAGACACGGGGTACCCGTATCAATCATATCTGACAGAGATAGTCGATTTTCCTCAGGATTCTAGAGATCACTTCAAAACGCCTTAGGAACCGAAGTGAATAAGAGCACTGCCTACCACCCAGAAATTGATGGGTAGAGTGAGAGAACAATTCAGACGTTGGAAGACATGTTGCGGGCATGTGTGCTTGATTTTGGTAAGAATTTGGATCGACATTTACCCCTAGTTGAGTTTTCTTATAATAACAGTTATCATGTAAGTATTAAAGCCGCGCCTTTCGAAGCACTCTACGGACGAAAGTGTAGATCTCCTATTTGTTGGAGTGAAGTTGGAGATAGCCAACTCACAGGGCCAGAGCTAGTTCGAGAGACGACGAAGAAGATTGTGCAAATCAAAAACCGCTTATTGACCGCTCGTAGTCGTCAAAAGAGTTATGCGGATGTAAGACGTAAACCGATGGAGTTTAGTGTAAGGGACATGGTTATGTTAAATGTGTCGCCATGGAAGGGCGTGATCCGTTTTGGTAAAAGAGGAAAGTTAAGTCCATGGTACATTGGGCCGTTCAAGATAATCGAGAGGATTGGTCCTGTGGCTTACAAGTTGGAGTTGCCTAAGAAACTCCATGGGATTCATAGTACATTCCATGTCTCTAATCTCAAAAGGTGTTTGGCGGATGAGAATTTGATTATCCGGCTTGAAGAAATTCAACTCGATGACAAGTTGCATTTTATAGAAGAACCGGTTGAAATTATGGATCGTGAAGTAAAGCAACTCAAGCAAAGTCGTATCCCCATCGTTAAAGTTCGTTGGAACTCGCGACGAGGTCCGGAGTTCACGTGGGAACGAGAAGACTTCTTTAGAAGCAAATATCCGCACTTATTCTCGGACAAGAAAAGGACGAGTATGAGGAATCGAGCACCGGGACGGCGCTCCCGTAAGGAGGGGAGGATGTAAAACCCCGTATTTAAGGTCACTATTTAATTTAAATTTATAATTAAATTTTATATTTTTAATCATTCATTTTATTTTCTTAAATGATTTTTAATAAATTTATAGTATTTACAAGCTAATTCGTCCGTTATGTCAATCGAGAAATCACGAATGCCGACTTTTAACCATTAGGATTTATTTATTTTATTTTAATTATTTTCTATCTTTTATTTTTATTAAACATAAACCGAATCAAAACTTGTGTTTTTATAAAAAGTATCGGGTTAAATTAATTTTTGGGCCGGAGTTCATTAGTATAAATTTGTTAGTATAAAAATTAGCCCATCAAACCCTTCTCTCTACCCCATACCGGCGGCCCAACTCTAAACCCATATACCCTTTTTATTTTTTTTAAGCCCATTACCCCACTCCCTTTTTGTTACAAACCGGCTATGTAAGCCCAAACACTCTCATTATATTATTTACACCGAACTAACATATAACACAAATATTCATTCCATAGAAATCAACGACTCTTATTTCTCTGCTTCTCCCCCTGTTCGACGCCAAGCAACACAAGATCATCATCATCCTCTACTAAACTTCATCAAATCATCCTCCTTATTACTCCAAAACCTTCATAAATTAACTCTTATTATCCCCTATCAATTATAAATCACCATGCAAGAAGTTTTCAAGATTCTTGGTTTTTATAAAAATTAATTATCTTCAAGATTAGTGAATTATTGTGGAAGAAAAGGAGCCTTGGGTGTTATTCTAGTGAATATTGAAGATTTTGTGTTCAAGAAGGTTAGGGTTCTTTGTGTTTGGTGTCCTTGTTGTGCCTGTTGGCCAAAGAACATCAAAACCAATAGGTGGTTTTGTTTGTAGATCATTACAAATTTATTGTATACTTTGTGGGTAAAATTTCTTAAATTTCTATTTTGATTAAATATATATATGATACATGTTATGAAATTGAATGTTGAGAATCCTTATTAGTGCAAGCATAATGTGTTTTGAGATTATTCAATGATTTAGCATATTGAGGATGATGGTTAGGCTAGTTTAGGCGTGTTGAATATGTTTTTGATGCGAGAAATTGATGAATAAAGGATGTTATTAAGTACCATTTTAAACCAGAAAGTTCAGGTGGGCGTTGGCGAAATTGTGGTTTGATTGAATAGGTTTTGAGCTAGGATTAGCGTAGGTCTTATCCATAGCTTCGCGGCGCTAATTCGCGCGCCTTGTAACTCCTAATAACGAATCCTACACGTTGGTTTGATATGTATTAGAAAAAGTCTCTGGCAAAATTCTGCTTATCCATTTTAATCGAAGAATTTAGGGCTACTTTAGGATGTCGATAACTTGGTCATGCCGATGTAGCAGTGATAGGTTTGCAGGACATTTGAGATAACTACGTCGAAATGTACTTTCCAACAAACTAGGCCTCATCGGATTTCAAGTTAAGTGGGTGGTCAAAAGGCAATTGTAAATCCCAAGTTCAAAAACTGGTGTTTGTTGTCCTGAATTTCAGTTGTAGAGATAGGCTATCGTGCAGACAGGCGGTCATAAAACTATCATATTTTTCTACAAAATGTATAAAACCTGGAAGCTTTGCCCATGATATGTGTGACCTCTGGAAGTGTGTTCTAGATTTTTGTGATTTGATTTTTTCAGGGGCAGTTTTATCCTACTTTTTACAAGTTTACTGATGAACCAAAATGGACATTATACATTGTAGAATATTATTTGAAAAATAGTTAAGATGTTCATAGAGTTTAACGCAACCAACGTAGTAATGATAACAATACATGTAGGTATTAGAAATAAGAGTTGGAAAGAGATGAAGTTGAGCTTAGGGGTATCCGTTAGGGAAGATTAGTAACTTGAAAAATTGGAAAAGTTTAGAAAATGCAAGTTGGAAGATTATTTAAGTTATCTTGGATCTCGACATTGGAAAAATTTTTTGTACATGTAAGAGAGTTTAAACATGTATATCATGTATTGTATTATATATAAAGTTAGACTTATGTTATTAAACTGATTTCTAAAACGCCAAACCCCATTATTATTATAGGTTCGATGTGGACTTTGTGCTTGTCGACTTCATTCTCTTTAGTGATTTCTCGGAGTTGGCACTTCTATTCACAGGTGTGAGTTCATAGACCTTGCCTTTTCTACTTTAAATGTTTTTTTTTATTAAAACCCAGCAAGGGAGATACATGCTTTCTTTGAAATTATGAACACAAGTTGTTTTCGTATTGCTGGACCGTTAACATATTTGATTTCATTGAGTAGCTATTGCCAAAATGGACCCTAATTTCGATGAACTGTTAATTACCTATTGATGGGTGAACGCTTGTACAATTAAATAGATCTATTGCGTTTAAAAGCCCTGTCCGGGGGTATGTATCCTTAAGAGAACACCACTCATAACGAGCAGTTTGTATTGGTGAATATAGGTATTAATGCATATAATACCTAGTCGTGGGGCTAATATATCATGAAAGATATATTTTATTGTCAAGGTTCGGTGTCATGAGCTCAATGAGATAGAATTTGATATATGGCTTGTTTCGCTAAACAAGGTCTCTTGATGAATTATGCTTGGTTTCTAACATTTAATCATTAAATGTCTCTAATGGAATTCACTCAACAATTTAGAGTAGACTCTTTCCTGCATGTTATCTCAAGGTAATCAAAGGTTTGAATGACTTGGATCAGGTATATGAGGAGGAGCTTGCCGCGGGAAAAATTTATTTTGTTAAAATGTTTTTAAGATTCCATTACCAGTCATAACCACATTTAAAATATGTTGGTGGTTTATAAAATTGTAGATGTTGATTTGGTATGATTCTTGTGGGAAGCCTTTAGCATTCTGATCTTAATTTTGGATAGGAACATGGTTTGGACAGTGTCTCTATTGCGTCGTGTCTTTTGTAATTCGTAGGTTGTGTAATTGTGCCATATAGAGTTAAACACCGTATTGTTGGTTTCGCTGCGTATGAAATTGGGGGTGTTAAACCACCTGAAAAAGGACTATCATGAGGTGTCTAAACTTGATCCCCTTCATTCCCATTAGTTCTGTCTAAAGAGTCTCTAGAGTCTTGGGTATTGGCATGGCTAGATGATGTTTCAGGGGGTTGGTCTCTTGTACTAGGTTGTGTAGGAGAGGGTGTGGGTTAAGGTTCAGTGGGTTCTCCTGAACCTTCACCCTCTGCTGCATGTGTCAACATGTTGGTAAACAGAGGTGTTAATTTTCCTAAAAATTTTAGTCCTTTCCTATACATATTTGTGAAAACTTTCAGATTTTGAGCTGGTGTAGGATACACATCATTAAAAGGCCCACCAAGCTCAATTTGATTATTTAAAAACATCATTAAAAACCTTGGATACATAAGAAATTTCTTTTTAGTATTATCCAAGTTCCTTAACATACCATCAAAAATAAGTTTAGAAAAGTTAAACTTTTGATTAGTGACCAGACATATAACAGCTGAAGCATTATTTGTGGAAAACTCATTCCAGCTGGTAGATTATAAGCTTAAACAATGTAAAATGATATGTATCAGAAACTTCCATTGAGGAGAAAAGAGAGCTTTCTAAAAAGTTAGTTTATTAAAATCACCCTCATAACCCATCAATGCAAGGTTTTGAAAAATAGCTTCATTTGTTAGGCAAGCAGTACCATCAGCATCATTAAAAAGAAGAGAACTTCTTATTGATGCCTCTGTTACTACTATTGCCTTGCTATAAACAGTAGCATCAATCTGCTTCACATCATTGACTAACTGTTCAATGTAGGAAGTATAGATAGTAGGACTTACAGTGAGAGCATGATGTATCAAACTTGATATAAGGAAGTCCACTATCTCATGAAATTCAGAATTTCCTCTTGTTTTCTCTAAACACGCAACCATATTGTGTTGATCGACGAATTCCAAATTAGCCATAGATGTGTTAAAAAGGTTGAGTAGGGTGTGGGATATGCTCGATTGTGAGAATTTAAGAGCTTGGAAGAGTTAATTGAGATGTTATGAAGATGTGCTTTAGGGTTTGAGATGACTGACTGAATAAACTTGAGTCTTTATCTTAAAGAAAGAGTATTATAGAAGAAAAGATCAAAAAAATTCAAGTCATAGACCCCTATAAGCAAGTTGTTGGCGGAAATATCTCAACAGTTAGAATTAATTAATGATAATCTGGTATGCTCACCAACAGTAGTAAAGGTAACAAGCAGCACAAACTTTTTCCTGGACAGCACAAAAGTTTGCACTCACAACATCAAATTTGCCTGACAGCACCAAATTTTCCTGGCAACACCAAATTTGTTTGCTACCATTTATAGCCTCCAATACCAATCCAATACGCATCTTATTTACCCAATACAAACATCCATTTCTCATTGTTAAGTTACTTTTGAGCAGACAAGTAAGTCCCGGGCAGTATAATGTGTTGGCCTGGCAGTATTAACCAAACTGGCAGCACTAACTAACTCAGCACCATATGTAGCCCTCAATCTTCATTCCAATGAATCCCAAATCATTATCTCATCTAAAATCTATCTACTAACTAAAATATTTCACAAACTGTACAACAAAGTAATCTGCTTACTTGCCTCCCCTGAACTAATGCATCTATAGATTGGTCATTCCAATGTTAACCACCACAAATTAAATCTTGTGACATCAAATCCTTTGGTGAGAAGGTCTGCAACGTAGCATCAGCTGTGAATCTTGATAACATCTAATCTATATTTTGTGCATAGCAAATCCCTTTGAAGAAAGTGATGTCGAATCTCAATGTGCTTGGTCCTCGAGTGATAGACAGGATTCTTGACTATACATATGGTACTCTCATTGTCAATATGGATTTTGGTGTTCATGAAATTAAAGCCATAATCCATCATCTGATTTTGTATCCATAGTACTTGCCCACAACAGTTAGCAGCTGCAACATATTCCGCCTCAGTAGTAGAATTTGCCATAATTATGCATTGATTCTTGCATTGCAGATATTCAGTCTTCATACCAAGTAATGAACCACCTGTTGTTGATTTCCTGTCAAGGCTGGCGCCTCCATAATCACTGTCTGAGAAAGCTTCTAGTTCAAAAGGAGAATCCCTAGGATACCATAACCCTAGTTTGGGTTGATGTTTGAGGTACCTAAAAATCCTTTTTATTGCATTTAAGTGTGAAGCTTTTCGATTGTGACTTGTAAACCCTAGCCACAGGCACAGACAGGTAGTAAACATGATGTTTCTGGCCTTGCTTCAGTCGAATACATCAGGGAAACATCATAGACATATAGACTAACACATCTACTTTCTACACATCTTCATTCTTTGACAAGGGGGCTTATTTGGTCTAATAGTAGTAAAAAAGTAGCTGTTTTGATGGAACAAAAATCAAACTTCTTAAGGATGTCAGCTACATACTTGTCTTGACTAATAAAGATTCCATCAGGTTGTTGTTTCACTTGTAATCCCAAAAAGAATGTGAGCTCACCCATGGATCTCATCTGGAATCTTTTGTGCATACAATCTTCAAACTCAGTACACATAGACTGCGTTGTAAAGCCAAAAATGATGTCATCCACATACACTTGGACTAACATAATGTCACTTTTGTTCTTCTTGATAAACAATGTTTTGTCTATTGTACCTCTCCTAAAACCATTTTTCAGCAGGAAGGAAGAAAGTGTCTCATACCAAGCTCTAGGAGCTTGATGTAGACCATAAAGAGCTTTGATCACCTTATAAACTTTGTTTGGATGAGCAAGGGTTACAAGCCTGGGAGGTTAATGAACAATTATAACCTCACTCTTTAATAGTGCCTAAAGAAATGCATCTTAACAATCCATTTGGTAGGCAGGAAATCACTTTGAATGATGCAAAGCTAAAACAATCCGATTGCCTCAATCATGGCCACAATGTGCAAAAACTTCATCATAGGTCTATACCTTCCTTACCTGTATAAACCCTTGTGCTACAGCCTTGCTTTTGTTTTTCACAACAATACTCTCTCATCCTCTTATTCCAAAGACCCTTAGTTGCCAATAGCCTTTTTCCTAAATGGCAATTCAACAAGTATCCATTACCTTTTGTAATTTGTACTGGAGCAATTCCTCTTGCATTGCCTTCAAACCAGCTTTCCATCCTATAAGGCTTGGATATACGTTCTTGGGGAGAGGGAAAACATGCTAACAGACAATTTCTGATGGTCTTTATGATTTTTGTTCTGTTCTGATTATAGATGTAGCTTACCAAAGCTTGTTGTACTGAAGAAGCCTTTTGGATCTTTCCTCTTGTTTGAACTGCTAATTTAGGATCTCCTAGAATTTGACCTTTAGGGTGATCCTTATGAACTCTGAGTGTGGGAATAGGACTGACATCAATGGTGTTATTCATATTGTTGAAATCAGCCTTAAAGTGCACCCATCTTCAATCATCATAGGCTCCCATGAAATATGCATCATTTGGAAATACATTAGAATCATCTTCTAAGTCAGGCATATTAGGATCAATGGGTAAATCAGCATTGGGGAGAGTAGATGCATCAATAGGTATTTGTCCTCCAAGATAGACAAATGATGATCCACCAGTATTTGCACCAGTGGGAGTACTAGCAGCACTAGCATATGATGTGTTAGCAGTACTAACCAATGGTGAATTGGAAGTACTAACAGATGGCCTACCAGTATTAAGTTTGTTAATACTGGTAGCATGAGCTTGCCCTCTTCTTTTCTTCTTCAAAGGCTTGTCTTATAACATCATATATAGCTTTAGCAGCAATTTCTTGAGCAATCATCCTCTCAAGATCATCTTTTAAAGTTTGTTCAGCTTCTGTCAACGTATGTTGTTCTTCTTTTTTAGCAACATCTTCTGAATCTTGTACATCATTGTCTTTAGGAGAATTTTCAGAAGGTTTTTCTTGTGCAGCTTGAACAACATCTTCTACTGAAATCCTTGGCCTATGAGGGTGTAGTGGAAGCAGTATGTATTCCTGAGTAGGTTCCTTATCTTTTTCTGATGAACCTGCAACATAATGTTCTTGTGTACATGCATCCACATTAACCTGATTTTCTACACTAACAGGGATATAGTTCATTGTATTTGTTAGAAAAATCAGATCAAACATCCAATCAGGGACCTTCTTCCTGCCACTTTAGGTTGATCTTTAAGGAAAATCAATGTGCTGTTCCTTCAACTCTTTTGGTTCTTTTGTTGTATACTCTAAAAGCTTTACTAGTAGTAGAGTATCCAAGCAAATATCCTTTATCTGATTTCCCATCAAATTTACCCAAGGGATCTAAGGTGTTCAAAATGGTCAAGGGGTACCTAAACGGTCTCATAAAACTAATACCAAGTGGTTTACCTATTAATTAGTTATATAGGTGTCTTATTTTGAGGTTTTGTCCCTAATACCTATTTGTACATAGCAAGCTGGGTGTTTATGCCTATGCCCAAAAAGGTATGGGTAAAAAGTGAGTCTGCTACTATCGTTCTTGCAGAAGCCTCAATTAGGGTCCATTTTTTCTTCTGTAACACCATTTTGCTGTGGTAGTTCTAGCCACACTAAACTCATCTTTTTATCCCTTTTCTTAGCTAAAAATTCATTCATCGCATTGGTTCTTAAATTATGTCCCATGATCACTTCTAATGACTTTAACTTTATGGTTTAATTGGTTTTCTAAGCCTGTGATAAATTTATAAAGGATCTCATTTGTTTCATCCTTAGTAGCTAAGAAAAATACCCAACTAAATTTGCTAAAATCATCAGTCACAACCAAACATTACTTTTCTTTTTAATACTTTCTACAGAGACAGGTCCAAATAAGTCCATATGAAGTAATTTTAAGGTGCTTTCTGAGGTTCTTTCTAAATGTGGCCTTAAGTAGAGGCTTATGTTGGCTCTACCATTCTTGAAGCAAACACAAGTGTGGTCATCAAAAAACTTTAGAAGGTAGGCCTCTAACTAGGTTTCCCTTAACAAGTTTGTTTATATTTTTGAAATTCACATGACCTAATCTCCTGTGCCGCAATTTAGACAGCATCTGTGGTTGCATTTGCATATAAAACAAGTTATACCACAGAAGGAACAAAGTTCTTTATTTATAATCCAAACTGTTCACACCTTTATGTCTAGGAGCTATAAGTATAACTTGATTTTCATCAAAGAAGTTTTAAAGCTAGGAGAAGAATAGGCATTCAGTGTCAGTAAAGAGGACATTGTTTTTCTTGTCACACATTTGTGAGACAGAGAAAAGGTTAAACTTAAGTTCATCTACAAAATAAACATCATCAAAGTCTAAATTAGCAGTTTTGATTTTACCTTTACCTGTTATTTTACCTCCTTTGGATCACTTCTAAAAGCCACAAAGCCTCCATTGTAATCTTCATAATCTGAAAGATAAGCTTTGTTGCCAGTCATATGGCTAGAGCAACCACTATCCACCACTGCATGATCCTGTAAACAGATCTCTGGATTGCCCTACACAAAAAGTAAGAGAAATCAGTATCTCTTAGGGACCCAAGTCACCACAGACTTGGATATCCCTTTTGGGTCAACATACTCAAACTTCTTGAGTATGAAAGATCCTTTTTCTTTAGACTCATGATCCATTGGAATTTCCCTTGCCTCCACACCCCTCCTTGACTTCTTTAAGATCCTTAAGAGCATTATCCATCTTACCCTTACTAGTATTAACTACTACTCTTGTCCCAGCAGTAGTCATATTTTTAACCCCAAAAGTTTTAACATCTTGTTTTATGTCTTTGGGTCTAACAGCTGGTTTTGTGTAGTAAAACCTCTTGATTGGTGAATATGAGGCTCTTGGTCTTACATTTTCCATTCTTGGGTAAATTGGTCTAATAGCACTACTAGTTCGTGCTATTTTTGGGGCAAATGGCCTAGCAGTACTAACAGGCCTAGCAATACTAATAGGTCTAGCAGTACTAATAGTATGTACTGCTCTCTTTTCCCATTAGGTCTAACAGGATTAATCAAACCTGTTTTGGTTAGTACTCCTTTTGGGACAAAAGTCCTTCTTGTTTAAGGGTATTTCAATTTATTTGAATTTTTTTTGTGATTTACCCTTTTAGCATTATCCCATACTGGTTTGACCACCCTTTGACTAGTATTGACCATAGTTTTTAGCTTAGGTTCTAGACTCTTTTTGGTATAAAAATCATAATCTTTGATCAAATGATCAGTCCTCTTACAGACAAAGCAAGCTTTTATTTTCTTAAATCCAATTCCTTCTTTCTAAGAAATTTGACCAATTTTATCAACTTGAGTTTTAACTGTTTGAGTCCCATTTGTCTTAACAGGGTTAACTGTGTTTACTTCAGATACATCATCCTCATCATCTGAGTTCCAATCCTCAATAATGACTTTATCTCTGTTAATCTTTGGTTTAGATTTTTCAACTTAATTTGTTTTACTTACAGTCTCACTAGTTTTAGATTCACTAGTATCATCTTTTGGCTCACTAGGTTTTGACTCAATTATTTTCTTCCTAATGGCATATTCATCTAAACCTGCAAATGATATGTCAGCTCTTAGGGTTAGGAAGTTCCCTATTATAGGAGGGGAAATAGCATGATACCCATCTGCTTTGGAGAACCTATCATTTGATGATCTCTTCATCACTTGATCTGACCTCAAAAACACTCATACTAATCGCACTATCAGTTTCAGACTTGTTACTCATTTCATCTAATTGTGTGCCATATCCTAAACCATTTTTATCTTTAGCACTCATTTGACTGTTGAGTATTTTATTAAGACCCTTGGAAGATTCTTCCCATTTTTCTATCTTAACTTTTAACTCATCTCTTTCCTTAACAACTTTTTCTAGTTCCATTTTAAGGTTGTCGATTTTTACTTCTCTGCACTTAAGCTCATAGTTTTGAAACTCATATTTTTCACCCCAAGCCAGTTCATTCTTTTCATGTCCAAGAATTCTAGATTCTAGAGATTCTAAGGCTAACTCATAACCCTGAATTTCTAGTCTGGCTCTGCTATGTTTTTCTCTTTCACTATCAAAGTTCTTTTGAAGAGTTTTAAAAGATTCAAGACATTGTTTAGAACAGTTTTGTACCTCTTTGTCAGAAGAACTTGATGAGCTTGAGGAGGAGATGGCCATTAAAGCATAATTAACTGGTTCATCAAAATCATTGCTCTAGTCATAGCCTCCTAGACCATCTTGAGCCACTAGTGCTTGTGATGATGGTTCATTTGTTGTTGCATTCCTCCTGCCATTATCACCATAAGATCTTTTCCCTTGGTTCCTTCCTGATTTGCATTCCTTAGCAAAGTGCCCTTTCCTGTGACAGTTGTAGCACTCAACTTTTGACTTATCAAAGGTAACAGGTTGTTTTCCTTTGAAATCCAAGTTCCTTCCTGTCTTCTGAATGAATCTCTGCACCCTAACAGTCAACATGGCCACCTGCCATCTAATATCCAATTCTTCCAAGTCATCTTGATCAATCTGCTGCAAATCCTCATTATCAAGTGGAGGACTCGTTGTCTGTTGTGCAAAGAAAGAGCATACTAATTCATCAGCACTTAGAGTAGATGAAAATTAATTTGTTAAGCTAGTTCCTCTAGCAGTATTAATTCCAAAATTTCCACTGGTAATACTAACTTCATTAGTGCTGCTTGTATTCTCAGAAGAAAAAAAAGCCAAGTTCTGAGAATTAGATCTGGAACTTGAAGACCTTTTCATCTCATCTTCATAGACCCTAAGGTTGTTGTAGAGATCATCAATATCAGTCTGGTCTATGTCTGGCTTATTTCTCATGATTAAAGCAATTTGACTCCATGAAGGAGGAAGACTTCTTAGAAACTTTTGATTGATATCTTCCTTTGATACTGGAGCAGGATGAACCTCCAATTGACTTATGAGTTTTTGGAACCTATCATAAGCCTTATACAGACTTTGATTTGGTGCAGTGGTAATGTTTTAAAACTGATGTTTTAAAACATTCTTTTGCATCTTTTTGGATCCATCATTTCCTCCAAACCTTGATTTGATTGCAGCCCAGAGAGATTTAGCATCTGGAACATTATGAAACTTAAGGAGATATTCATCAGGTATTGCTAATAGCAAGATGCTCTTAACTCTTTCCTGATTCCTTTTGGCAGTCAGTTGTTTGGCAGTCTTAGGAGCAGGAGGACTGGATTGTTCTCCTGCTAGTGCAGCCTCTTCTTAGAGATCTCCATCGACAATTATATCCCATAGGTTATTATCTGTGTGGCAGATTTATTGTCGCATTCTCATGCTCCAAATATCATATTCTTCCTTCTTGATTATAGGGATTTTTGTTAGGTCACATGAATCTTGAATCAATCATATCAACATGCAAGCTTAGAGAGAATGAGAGAAAATGGAGGGAAAATTCAAATCTTATTTAGGAGGGAAATGAAAGTTGTTTACAAGAGCATCACCCTCTAATGAAGATTAGAGGGCTATTTATAGGCAAAGGGAGGGAGGCTTCCCTTCCTTATTTTTCTAATTTTACAATACTAGTCCCTAGACTTTGGATATTATGCTATTTCTTTCTTAAAGCATAATAAACCTTATTACAAGCTATATTAAACTAAACAAAATAAAGTCTAATAATAAAACCACATAATCGACACTTTTCATAATCCTAACAATCTCCCCCTAAGGGTCGATTATTCTGGGCGTTCCCTCCTTGGTCCTAGTGGTCTTCCATTCACGTACATCTCCCATCTTCTCATTTGATCTCGATACTTCAACCGAACTTCAATCTCTTCTTCAAACAACTTAAGAAACTCAAGTTCATCATTGGTAAGTTCTTTTTGCACATATCCATACTTGACATCATTATAATAACTCTTTAGACCTTCAAGCGTTCTTCTTAGTGTTGCATCACAAAACTTATGTATCTCTGAAGGTCTCATCACCCTTTTCTCTTTCTTGCTATTAGTGTAAATGATTCCATGTACAGGCTCATATACGATAGAAAACACATCACACTCTTCAATTCCTGGGAATGTAATTGTTGGTGCAGTGAGATTGATCTTCTGTTGATAGCTTTCAATTCCAAGTTGAAAATCGTGCACTCTTTCCCATATCACTGAACTTCTGATGAACACTGATAGAGACCATAGCAATCCTGTATCAGCATAATCAGGTACCTTGTTATTCATGATCAGCAGATACATATCTTCAATGTCATTCTTATTGAGGTTCTTGTAATCTGGCTCAGTTATTGACACTATGCAATCATTAGCTCTTCTTGCCACAATCTCTGTGATAAACTTATGTTCATGACCCAATTTCTAGAATGTCTTGATGACTTGAACAATCTTAGAGTTTGAATAGATCTATTCCTTCGGTCTTCCAGGTTCTTTCTGTCTCCTTATGTAGAAGATCTTAGCATGATGATTCTTCCAGTTTTCAACACCATATCTTGCATAAGGATTAAACTTCTTTATACACTTATTAACCTATCTGGACGTCCGTTCTTCAATATCATCATCATTGAAGACAATTGCTGGAAATTTATGAAGTGACTGATCACGTCCGAACACACTATATATAATATGTAAGGAGGATATCAATAATAATATAGTATAGTATTTCCGTCGGGTTCT